>RJWM01016405.1:0-45594 GCA_004363535.1 Dasyprocta punctata
CTCAGAGTTCAATGCGTGTTCTAGAATTATAAGTCATGCTATAAAATAACTCAATTATTTGCTTGTTTTGGAGCTCTGCCTTTGTTATTTTTTATGAGTTGTGGTTTTTGCATGAGGAAATGATCCTCTTTAAATTTCAGTTTCCTCATCTGTGAAGCCGTGAGAGTCCCAATGTCACCGTCTGTGTTGAAGATTGAGGTAACAGAGGTGAAATACCATCGTTCTTCAAGGGAGGCAGTTTGGAGCGGTGGGTAAGGGAGTGGGCGGGAATTCCTTCTTGAAAACGCCTTCTGTCATCTCCTACCCTGAAGGCCTTCCTTGGGCTTCATCCTTGAGTCTCAGCTATTTCCTCTGGAAAACAGAACAACAATAAGCTCTGTGAGGTTATTATGAAGGTCATAAAAACCCATGCATGCAAATTACACTGGCACTGTACCTTCATTAAGAAAACAATATACATTAGCTTGTTATTACCTTTATTGTTATTACCATAATTACTGATTTGGCATTACAATTAACAAAAGTTATTGTTTACTTTTCAACTTAAAATGAGCACTAAATCTCATTTATTTCTTCCCCTCTCTTACTTGACCAATTGTCTCCATCCTAAGATGCTCCTTGTTCTGAATACTTAAACTTCAATGTGGTTTGTGTGAAATTAGCCATTCAGAATGTTTCATGGTTTGGATCTTAAGTGCCCCCAAGGGGACAGCTCAGCACTGTTGAGAGCTGCTGGAAACTGAGAGGCGGGGCCTGGTGGAAGGCGTTAGGTCCCTGGGAAATGTCCTCCAGGGGAATGGGGCAAACCAGGCTTTCCTCCACATCCCAGCCTCGAGGTGCATGGCTGGCCATGTGCTCCTGCCACAGTGTGCTGCTCACCACAGACACAGGAATAATGGAACGCACCAACCATGGCCTGAAACCTCCATGCTGGAGGTAAAACAAACCTTTCCTCTTTGTAAGCTGATTTTTATCTCAGGTGTCTGTTACAGTAACAAAAAGGTAACTGATGCCAATTTTCTTTTAACACCAGTGTTAACTGGCAATTTGGGAAGAATTTGTTGGCCTCCTTTTAGTTAGACTGGAGTCACTGAGTTGGGCTGGATTCATGCCAATAGACTGTGGGTGGAAACGTTGCACACCCCTTTCAACCTGGCCTCAACCCAGGGCTTGTTATTACCTTTATTGTGTGCAGCCTACATGGAGGAGGTGACTCAGCAAGCTGGAAGGCCCAGGGCCTCCCCAAGTCACAGACTGGGTAGTCACAGCTATCCAGTCTGTCTTGAGCTGTGATGTGAACCAGAAATAAATGTCTATGGGGCTGAAGCACTTCAATTTTGGGGTTTAATATTATGTGGTCTTACCCAACACTCATAAAATTTATAATTAAAAATGTAGAACAAAAAGTAAACATGAGCATCAAAATAGGATGTAAGAAAGATCTGAGACAGAAAACAAAAGAAACAGAAGCCCCAGGAAGTACGAGCAGCAACACAGGAAAGGACAAGGGAGCCAAAGACATCGCCCTTACCAGAGTAGAGATAAATGTCTCCACAAGGCTAGGTGAATTAATTAATGAATTAATGGAATTAAGCCTTATTTCATGAGATCTCAGACTCAGTATTGACTTTTAGGAAAAAAAAATAAAACTGGAGAAAATTCAGAAGAATACATTGGAGAGAGAAAACATGGCAGATGTGAGTGCCTGATTGAATGAAAAAAGAAAACAGCTCAGCTTTACCAAACACGCATGAAAACTAGACTCTCATGCAGAGCTCAAGGGGTCCTGGAGTAGCACACACCCACTCCACGTCCTCCAGCTGGAGCTGTGGTGTCGTCTGCTGCAGACAAACTCAAGCGCCATGTGTATGGTTAAGCGGGGCCTAGAACTAGGAACTCCTGCACCAGTCAGTACCTTCTCACCAGCTGCTGTGCTACAAAGCTGCAGAGGAAAACAGCAGCCAGGCTGCTACCTGAGCTTAATCAGCCTTTTCAGTGCAGTAGCCTGCAATGAAGTTTCAGTATGGAATCTGTCCTAATGGACCATTCACAAGCACAATATTTGTGGAGAGACATTTTCTTTAATTACATATGGTGAGGATATTTCCTCAACTTGTAAATGCTCAAGAAATGAACTTCTCAATGAAATTTCCCCAGAGACTATACACATAATAACGTCATTGACTTCAGCTAGCGCTAATCAGTATTAATGCCTTCAATCACTTCAGTTAATCATGATTTCAGAGAATCACAAAAGTTACTTTGCCTTCTGGTGACAGAGGCTAAGGAGAGAAGTGTCTACCTGTCGGTTCTGGCACCCAGGGCCCTTCTCTCCCTCGGTGACCTTGCCAGTAATGAAGGTGTCCCCCTGGGAAGCTGCTGTCCACTCGCCAACCAGCCATTAGCTCTTCACAGGTATTGATCTACATGCGGCATTTAAGGTTCCAAGCAAGACTTAAATGCAGCTTTGGAAGCTATCTCAAGGCGTGCCTTGGAAACTGTAACTTTGGAAAGGTTGCCTGAAGCCATAACAACCGGACCAGCACAGTTTGCGACCTCTCTTTTCAAGGAACATGTGCTTTATTATCTCAGCAACAATATCCCAAAGCACCTCGCAAGTCTGGGAGAGAAATTTCCAAATAACAAGCAATTTTCAACCATGATCTGTAGAAACTGACACATTTCTCTCTGCTCCAAACTTTTTCCCTCTCTATCCAGATATGTGAAGCAAACTGACATTGGAAGTGAAAAATAAATTAAATTAGATTTGCCTTTTCCCTTCAGGGAGCATCACCATAAATAAAATGCTGTGAAGCCAACTATGTCCCATTACAACATGTGAAAAAATACTGCAACCAACCACCTGTTAAGCAAAATGGTTTGCTGTCCCTAAGTGCTACATGTCATCAGAATTATTTCAGTACTGCAATATTGTATTATTCCATAATTGCATTAATCACCTTGTGTCCTGGTACCCAATAGGTAAATATAAAGCATAGCCTGCTTTCACATGTGAAAATCTCTCATGATCTTATAATTCTTTCTGGTGCCGTTATTAGGCCTGGGAAGTTGTTATTGTCTTCTCAGTTCGCAAGTGAGAAAAGGAAAGTGTAAAACAAAGGAGTCCTGTCCACAGTGCTAACGGACCTGACAACCCAGGCTTAGACATCTGGGGACCACTAAGGGCAGATCCCGATGGCCTGACTCCTGGTCTACCTCAAACACTGGGAAGGGAGGGTGGGGAGATGGAGGGATGTGGTCACCAAGTATGAGGTGTTCTAGTGTCCTGTAACAGCACAGAAGGATAACAATGGGAGACAGCCTTCGCTGGAATATTTCAAAATAGCTAGTGAACAGGAATCTGAATGTTCCTGATGCACACACACATATAAATGTTTAAGTTAATGAACATGTTAATTACCCTAACCTGATCATTGTAATATATATTATTTAGAGGGACCTGTATATCGTGCTGTACCCCATAAATATGTATGATTATGTGGCAGTTAAAAATAAATATATGTAGTTTTTAAAAATCTAGAACATAAGCCCAGAAATGCTTTCACACAATGTGGTTATATCCTGTGGTTTCATTAAGTTAAATAAGCAGGAGCCATTGGCCTGAGGCTGTCTCTCTACTTTCAGTTGCTATACAACAAATCGCAACTTCATGTACAAGTAGAAAAACTGAGTGTTAGTCAATCACCTACAGGATAGTCTCAGCCAGTTACAGGCAGCCATCTCATCGTGCTAGACCCAAATGAAAGATCTAAATATGAAAACAGAAACACTAAATCTGCTGGAAGATTGAATAGGTCTTGAGGACACTGGTGCAGGCAAAGACTTTATGAACAAAACCCTGATCACACAAGAACTATCACCAAGAATTAACAACTGGTATCTCATCTTATTAAAAAGCTTTTGCACAGCAAGAGAAACCCCCAACAGAGTGAGGTGACAACCCACAGTGTGGGAAAAATATTTGCCAGCTGTTCCTCAGATAAAGGATTACTATCAAGAACATATAAAGAACTCAAAAAATCAGAGCCCCCAGATTTAAAGACCCAGTCCAAAAATGGGCATCTGAAATGAATACACACTTCTCAGATGAAGAAATACAAATGGAAAATAAACATATGAAAAAAATATTCAATATCACTGATCTCTTAAGAGATGCAAATTGAAACAACCCTGAGATACTATCTCCAGAAAGAATGGATATTATCAAGAAATCAACCAAAAACAAATACTCGCTGGGCTATGAGAAAAAGGAGCCCTGCTCCGCTGTTTATGGAAGTGTGCACGTGCAACCACTGTGGAAATCAGTGAGGAGATTCCTCAAGACACTAGGAGGAAAGATTCCATTTGACCCAGTTATTCCCGTCCTCAGTATCTTCCCAAAAGAATTAAAGACATCATACAGCAGCAAAAAAGTGCACACCCATGTTTATAGCAGCAATTTGTAATAGTCAAATCTTGGAAATAGCTCAAATGCCCATCAACTGGTGAATGGAAAAATAAGATAGAGGGTTTTTTAATACAATGCAGTACTACTCTGCCATAAAGAAGGATACGCTCAAGACATTTCTAGGCAAATGGATGTACCTTGAGAACATACTCTTAAGTGAAATAAATTGGACACATGTGTAAACCGTGCATTGTTTCTCTGATATAAGAAGCTAAAAGTGTAAATAAGGACCAAAATGTGTAATAGGCCTTGTGAAATAAGAAGAAAATATTCAAATGGGAAGAGGAATAGGAAGGGAAGGGGAAAGGAAAGAAAGGAAAAGTAAAAAAAATGAGAAAAAAGTAAAATATAAAAAAGTTTTTGTAAATGGGGAGAGGAGAAGTTGAAGGGAGGGTAGGGAATTGGAGAAAAAGAATCAAGTTAATCATGTAGAGGTGAAAATGTTCTATGATGACTGATAATTCATGTATATTTAAAATGTACCAATAAAATCTGGTTTCAAGAAGCAAGGGGATTGCAGAGCACTAGCCAGTCAGTTGGTTTCCCTACAGTGGTTCCTCAAGTTACAACCAGCTTCTTGCACAAACAAGTTGGGTTACATCTGGAATTTTAGGTTAAACTTATGACCAAAGTCTTAAATTATGACCTGAATGTTGGCCACTCGTGTGGCAGTAAACAAAGACTCATGATGTCAGAAAAGTGTGTGTAATTGCATGTAAACATCGGTCTAAACCCAGATGAGCATATATGTAGTTGTGATTTCAGTCAGTGCTTTATGTAATCATTATAATTCAAAATGACCTCAAAAAGCTAGAAAAGAAGCTAGGAAAGGAAAGGAAAGTAAATAAAGCAATCACAATAAAAAAGAAGAAGGAAATTGTGGAGAAATACGAAGGTGGCATTTGTGTGACCAATCTCACTAATATGCACAGCATGTCAAAATCCACCAACTCAACAATCTTACAGAGAAAAGATTTGTGTAAGGAAACTAGTGTTGCTAAAGTAAGTCACAATCAACAGTGTAAGAAGAGATAGAAAATCTATTATTAGTGTGGATAAACAATAGGCAGATGGCAGGTTGTAGCCTGAGTCTATAATTTGTGAAAAAGCTAGGACTATACATGCAGATCTCGTAAGGGATAATCCATCAATGAGTAATAAGGAGGGAACGTTTTGTGCCAGTAAGGGGTAGTTTCACAATTTTAAAGCTAGAACTTGGGTTCGTAGCATAACTTGGCATGGCAAAGCAGCCAGTGCTGATAAAAGGCCTGCTGAAAATTATACATACTACTTTGAAAGAAAGACACAGAGAAATGGCTTTTGCTTTCATCAAGTTTTCAGCTGTGATGAAACTGGACTGTTCTGGGAGAAAATGCCCAAAAGAATATACATTACCCAGGAAGAGAAGAAAATTCCAGACCACAAGCCAATGAAGAATAAGTTAAGCTTATTGTTATGTGCCAATGCTAGGGGTAACCTCAAGATAAATCTTCTCTTGGTTTATCACTCTGAGACCCCTGCAGTGTTCAGAAAACATAAAGTCATGACAAATAGGCTAAGGGTCATGTGGAGATCTAGCACAAAAACCTGGGAAACAAGAGTACTTTTTTTTTAGCAGATCAGGGAGGCTTTCTGCCCTATTGTTAAGGGATGTCTAGTGGACAAAGGTTTACCATTCAAGGCTCTCCTCACCATGGACAGTGCTCCTGCTCACCCACGAGATTTGAAAAAGTTGGCGGAAGAATTCCCATGGCTCTCAGCTGAGATCCTCCCACCTAATGCAACTCCTCTACTGCAGCCCATGGACCAGTGGGTTATGGCTAACTTTAAGAAGCTACACACCAAGAACTCTTTCTGTAGTGCTTCCAGATGGTCTCAGATACAGATTTAATCATTAAAGAGTTTGGGAGGGAACATTACAACATCCTCTCCTGTATGGGGTTGAGAAATCCTGGGCCAATGTCTCTCTAAGGACACTGAGATCTGCCTGCAAGGAATCGTGGCCTAAAGTTACACAGGAGACAGACTTCGCAGGTGGCGTAGAGGAACTGGAACCTTCAGCTGACCCTGTGGTAGACGACATTGTCACTGTAGCAGAGTCCACAGGCTTGCAGGAAGACAGTGGTGATGTTGAGGAACTGGTTGGGGAACACTTGGTGGAATTGTCTACAGAATAACTTCAGAAACTTCTGTCAGCAACAGGGAATGGCAGCTGAGGAGCTTTCCAAAGAAGAGAAGTATCAGCAATCAACATAGCAAAGTTCTTCTGAAATAAAGGAAATCCTGGAAAAAATGGCCAAAGCTGCAATATTTGTAGAGAAGACCGACCAGACAGAGAAAAAGCCAGCTATTTCATTCACTTACTTAATGACAATGTCATGTCATACTACAAAACAGTGCTAAAGACAAGACAAAAACAGACAGCATCACACCAGTTCTTAGTTCTGAAAAGGCTGAGACCTAGTGAGCCAGAAGCAGGTTCCAGTAGGCTACAGAGGAAGGACACCAGAGAGCCAGGTTCCTGGTGTCCTTACGGAAGGGGACTCTCCTTCCAAACCATTGGCTTTTTATTCAAGCTGAACACTCTGGGCCCTTTTCAAGAGATAACATGAAGATTTAAAATTATTTGAAGCTCCATTGGAGACTCTGAAACTGTGTGTCTATGTACTTGGTAGGGACCTAGCTACTATAAATTGTGCTTTTATAAACATAGGTATGCATGTGTCCCCGTAAAATGCTGGATTTCACTCTTTTGGGAAGACACCTAAAAGCAGCATAGCTGGGTCAAATGAATCTCTATGTTTAGTTCTGTTTTGTTTTGGTTTTGTTTTGTTGAATCACTACATTGATTGCCCATAGTGGTTGTACTAGTTTACATTCCCACCAACAACGTAGTCAAGTTCCTTCTTCTCCACTTCCTTGCCAGCTTTTGTTATTAGTAGATTTTTTGATGATAGTTACTCTTTCTGGTGTGAGACAGTACCTTCCTGTAGTTTTAATACGCTTTTCTCTGATGGTCAGTGAAGATGAGCACGTTTCCATGTGTTTGTTGTCCATCTGCACTTCTGAGAAGTAGCCATTCATTTCAGTTGCCCATTTTTTGAATGGGTCATTTATTTGGAGTAGTCTAATTTTTTTAATTCTTTAGATATCCTTGATGCTAATCACCTGTCCACGGATTAACTGGCAAAAACAATTTCCCCAGTTCTGTAGGCTGTCTCTTCTCTCTGCTGGTTGTTTCCTTTGCTGTGAAGAAGCTTTTTAATCTGATACGCTTCCATTTATGGATTCCAAGTGTTAGGTGTTGTACTATTGGTGTTCTGTTCAGAAAGCACTTGCCTGTCCCTGTGTCTTCAAGAGCTGTTCCTATTTTGTCTTCCAACAGATTAAGTGTTTCTGTTTTAATAATTAGATCTTTGATTCATTTTGATGTTGTATGGTGAGATATATGGGTCTAGACTCAATCTTCTGCATGTGGACACCCAATTTTCTAAATGTGGATTTCCAATTTTCCCAGTAGCATGTATTAAAGAGGCTACCTTCCCTCCAGTGTATGCTTTTGGCTCCTTTGTCAAAGATCAAATAGCTGTATATGACTGGGGTTGTTTCTGCTTTGTTTCATTGATCCACCTACCTGTCTTTCTGCCAGTACCATGCTGTTTTAAACACCGTAGCTTTATAGTATAACTTCAAGTCTGGGAATGTGATGCCACCTGCTTTAATTTTGTTACCTACTTTTGCTACTGATTCCATATAAATTTTAGGGTTGTTTTCTCTAGCTCTGTGAGAAATGGCATTGGTATTTTGATTGGGATTACACTGAATCTGTATATCACCTTTGGAAGTACAGACATTTTGATTATGTTTGCTTTGCCTGTCCAGGAACATGGGATATTTTGCCATTTTCTAATGTTCTCCTTGATTTCCTTTTTTCAGTCTGACATAATTTTCATTGTACAGATCTCTCAATCCCTTGGCTAGGTTAATACCTAAGTATTTAATTTTTTTATGTTGTTGCATAAAAAATTTGTTTTCCTAACTGTTTATTAAATGAGTTCTTTTTTTTATTTAAGAGAAAAAAAGACACGTACAAGAAAGACAAAAAGCAAAAGAGAAAAACAAACGACAACAGCAAATCCACCATGGTAACATTGTAAGTTTACAAAACAAGATGATAGGAACTTGACAATGGTTGCAATATTGTGTATCATTACCTTCCACATGGTTGTTTACATTAACAGATACAGGCATGCAAAATTGATCTAATCATATGAGTATTAACTGTTCTTTCTCAATAACTAATACATTCAGCAGTATAGTCATTTTAGTTATCTTACATACACATATATACAGATTTGTCTTTTTCCTTTTCCCTTCCTTCTTTCCACCTTTTCCCTTTCCCAATTACTTTTGCTCTTTGAGCAGTTTTTTACCCTTCCACAGTATATATTGTAGATTTTGGATCATACATACTTTTACAGTTTCTTAACCTAGGGAGACAATATGGTATTTACACATGCGGGTTTGATTTATCCCACTTATGAGTATGGTCTCAAGTCGTGTCCATTTACTTATAAAAGTCTCAATGCAATCTTTCTTGATAGCTGAGTAGTATTCCATTGTATAAAAATACCACATCTTTTTTATCCATTCCTTGATTGATGTGCACTTGGGTTGTTTCCAAGATTTGGCTATTACAAATTGGGTTGCTATAAACATAGGTGCACAAATATCACTGTGGTATGATGATTTCAATTCTTCTGGGAAAATGCCTAGAAGCAGGATAGCTGGGTCAAATGGGATCTCTAATCCTAGCTTCTTGAGGAATCTCCACACTGATTTCCATAGTGGTTGCACCAGTCTCCACTCCCACCAACAGTGGAGAAGAGTTCCTTTTTCTCCACAGCCCCTCCAGCATTTGTTGTTGTTTGATTTTTTTTAATCTTGGCCATTCTTTCTGGAGTGAGATGGAATCTCGGTGTTGTTTTAATTTGCATTTCCCAAATGACCATTGATGTTGAATATTTTTTCATGTATTTTATTTGCCATTTGTATTTCTTTCTCTGATATTTTTAGTGTATAAGAATGCTATTGACTTTTTGTGTATTTATTTTGTATCATACTACACCACTAAATTTGGTTAGCAATTCTAGGAGTCTTGGTGGAGTTTTTTGAGTCTTATTAGTAAAAGATCACGTCATTTGTAAATAACTTTGTTTTTACTTCATCCTTTTTGATGCACATCTCTTTTATATCTTTCTTTTTCCTTATTGTTCTGGCTAATGTTTTGAAGGCTATGTTCAAAAGGAGTAGTGATAATGGACATTCTTGTCTTTGATTTTAGAGGGAAAGCGTTCCACTTTTTCCCATTTAATATGATTTTGGCAATAAGTTGATCATAAAGGGATGTTACTTGTTTAGATAGAGACTTTCTATACCTACTTTCTTCAGGAGTTCTTTCATGAATGGATATTGGATTTTGTAAAAGGCTTTTCCTGCATCAGTTGAGATGATCATGTGATTTTTGTCCTTGCTTCTGTTTATGTGATGAATTATATGTATTGATTTGTATGTGTTGAGCTACCCTTTTGTCCCTGAAATGAAGCATACATTGTCACGGTGCATGATTTTTTTGATGATCTGTCACATTCTGTTTGCCAAATCCTATTAAGGATTTTTGCCTTTATGTTCTTCAGAGAAATTGACCTATAGTTTGCTTTTTTGACTGGATCCTTGTCTGCTTAGGGGAATCAGGACAATGTTACCTTCCAAGAATGATTTTGGAAATACTCCTTCCCTCTCAATTTCACTAAAAAGTTTGAGGAGTACTAGTTTTAAATATTCCCTAAAGTTCTTGTAGAATTAAGCTGTGAATTCATCAGGTTCTGGGCTTTTCTTAATTAATACTGTTTTGTTTTGTTTTCTTTTCTTTTTATTTCATTTTGTGTGTGTGTGTGTGTGTATGTTGTTTTTACTGCTTCCATTTCATTGCCTGTTATTAGATTGTTCAAGATATTTAAGTCTTCATGGTTCAGCATTGGCAATTTCTATGTATCTAGGAGTCTTTTCATTTCTTCTGACTTCTCCAGCTTTTTGGCATATATGCTTGTGAAGTAGCTGCTAATAATATTCTGGATTTCAGCAAAGTTCATTATGATTTTAACTTTTTCAATTCATTAAATTGTGAGTTATCTTTCCTTTTATTTTATAAGATTGACTAAGGATATGTTTATTTTATTTATTCTTTCAAAGAACCAGTTCTTTTATTCATTGATTCTTGGTATATATTTTTAGCCTTCGTTTCTTTATTTTTTGCTCTGCTCTTTATAGTTTCCTTCTTTGTACTAGCTCTGGGTTTTGATTGTCCTTGTCTTTCTAAGACCTTAAGAAATATCATTAGGTTATTTATTTGGGTTCATTCTACTTTTTTGACGTGGGCATTCACCACTATAAACTTCCCTCATAGGACTGTTTTCATTGTGTCCCATAAGCTCTGTTATTTTGTACTGGCATTATTATTTAATTCTAGGAATTATCTTATTTCTTATTCAAGAAGGTGTTGTTTAATTTCCATATGTTTGCATAGCTTCTGTGGGATCTTTGGCTATTGATTTCTAGTTTCATTGCACTGTGATCTGATAATATGCTTGGCAAAATTGTTATTATTTTGCATTTGCGTAGGCATACTTTATTTGCTGGTATGTGGTGTAGGAGAAAGTACCATGGGCAGCCAAAAAGAATGTGTATTCTGTTGTTTTCGTTGTTGCTGCTGTTGTGGTTGTTGTGGTTGAGTGAAACACTCGGTACACATCTATTAAGCCCATTTGCTCAAAACTTTGGTCTGATTCTGCTATTTCTTTGTTGATAATTTTTTAGTTGATCTATTTGTGGTAGTGAGCTATTGAGATCCCCCACTATAATTATATTAGTGTTTATCTGATCTTTTGTGCCCATTAGTTTGTTTTCTGAAGTTTACTGCACCATGATTTGGTGCACAGATATCTGTAACTATTATTTCTTCCCGCTGGTCATGAAAGCTTCCTAAGTTTGTCAATATGCAGTTGACATTTGATGGCATTGTTGTTACTGAATTTATTACCATAGCACAGTAATGGCCAGTGTTTGTGTTTCGTCTGTGCAATACCTGGATTGCCTGGGAGGTCATAAATTATACCCCGGCTTGCTCTTAGTATGTAATGACCTGCATTGCCTCTTTCATCAGTTTGAAATTCACGGTGTTTTAAGAGAATAACTACTCCTGCTTGTTCCTGTTGCATGGAAGATTGGTTTTATTTTTAGTCTGTGAATTTCTTTCTGGATTAAGCATGCTTTTTTGTATAGTGCATATCATTAGATTTTGCTTTTTAATTCATTTGCTAGTCTGTGTGTTTTAATTGATGAATTGAGTTAATTTACATTGACAGTTAAAACTGACAGATATTGACTTATTCCTGTCAGTGTATTAATTTCCTGTTGCTGTTTTACTCATTTTCCTTTCCACTTAATTACTAGCTCTAGCTGATGTATTCATTTTATTGGGCCTTTTGGCATTGTTAGTTTCATCGTCTCCTATGATATCCTTGAGAGTTTTTTGGAGTATTGGCTTGGTGGTAATGAATTTCTTTAGGTTTTCTTTATCATAAATGCATCTCATTTCTCCATCAATTCTGAAAGATAATTTTTCAAGATATAATAGTCTTGTATGGAAGTTGTTTTCTTTAAGAGCTTGAAACACTTTTCATACTTTCCTTGCCTTTAAAGTACGTTTTGAGAAGTCTGTTTTAATACTGATAGGTTTTCCTTTATAGGTGATTCATTGCTTTGCTCTAGCAGCTGTTAAGATTCTGTTCTTGTGCTGTATTTCTGGTGTTTTAACTAGTATGTGTTATGGAGTGTTTGTTTGTTTGTTTGTTATTCTGACCATGGCTATTTGGGATTCTATATGCTTCACTTGTATGTATGTTAAATTATTTTTCCATATCTGAAAGCTTTTCTGCTATTACAAGAGTAAAGAGGTTTTTCATGCCCTTTGTGCTGTCTTCTGATTTTTCTCTGATTCCAATCACTCTTATATTTGTCCTCTTTGAGTCCGCTAGGAGCTGTTGGATCTGTTTTTCATGTTCTCTTGTTGTTTTCAATTTATCATGGGCCACATCCCTGTCCTCTAGCTTTCACACTCTGTCTTCAAACTGGTCGTTTCTGCTACCCATACATGTAGTCACGTTTTTCATTTGGAACTTTCATATGCACTCCAGTTCTTTTCTGTGCTGAGTATTCATGTTTTGCATCTCTTTCTTTAGCTCCACAAGCAGTTTATTAGTGTCCTCTAGATTCGCTGATCGTTTGTTTCCTACGGTCATTATGTGATTAATTGCAGCATCTTTTAATTTTCCAAGCACCTATAGAACTGTTTTACCTCTACTGGTACACTTTCAGATCTATCTGCTGTGTGGATTATGATTTTCTCCCCTTAACTCCCCCTATACCAATTTTGGGGAAGTTGGGGGTTTTTTAGAAGCATTTTGTTGCCTCATCTTTTCCTGTCTCTACTTTTGTTATCATTGTTTATTTGGTTGGTTGGTTGGTTTGTGTTGGGTTTTGCAAATTCTTTGGCCCAGTGTCCCATTCTTTGGAAGCAAGCCACAGTATTATTTATGACCTCCCGGGTAAACCAAGTATGGGCATAAATGAAAAACAAACACTAGCTATTACTATGTTGTGGTAATAATTTCAGCAGCAACAGTGCCATCAAATGTCAACTGTGTATTGCCAAATCTAGGAAGCTTTCACGAACAGCCTTTTACCAAAACAAAGAGGACTCTGGCCTTGGGAAAGACAAGCCCCCTTATTTTGTGTGGCAATTCAGAACACTGATTTCTGCTGGGGATTGGCAGCAGTGCCAGGGCTTAGACTCTAGACCCAGTGCCTTCTCCTTCACAGCTGCCCCTCTGATGACTGCTCACACTGAACCTGCCTCTTGAGTTGACTGTGGTTTTCAATTGCTACCATTTCTTGCATTTAAATTATTAATATCTACTCCTTTACTTCTCCTAAACAGCTATTCTGTTGTATTGTTTAGCTTTTCTGTGTAGTGATACCCATTAGCTAAGCAACACTTTGGGCCTCGATTTAGGAGCCACATGAATTGTAGTTGAAACAAACCAATCGCATTCCTGTAGCTGAAGGAAATCTATGGCTGACCCGCCCCATCCTCACCCCAATGCACTAGGTCCAATACACATCATTATTGTCCCTGAATTCTTTCCACTGGAAACTGTCAAGGGTGGGAGCACATGCATTGTGGTGATCAGAAAATGTGTGACAGTCTTTGGGTCAGACAGGTTACAGTGGCAGGGCCATTTTGAGGTCACTGCTCCTTTAAACAGAACCCCGGGTACAAAGCAGCAGCACCGGATATGAAGAAATGTCTGAGAAGTGCAGTGCTTAAGAACCCCAGACAAAAGGCTTCCGCCCCTGGCATTCATGATCAGGAAAGCTGATGGAACCCGGCTCTGCATCTATCACTCCTTTTAATGTAGCTGTGACTGATCTACACACAGTAAGGACTTCTATAGTGTTGATATTTCTATCTAATATGATTCTCTTTTGTTCTCCAATGGATTAATTCATGACTACAAGACTCATGACAATGCTAATGACAAAAATCCTTGCTCTTTAATCTATAAATCTCTTTGAAGATTTAAACCAAGGTAAGAGAAAGAGTGTTTTGAGACCCTGTATTAGAACAAAACATTAATCAAGAGTGAGCTCACCTTCCCTGTCAAAAGACTTTTTGCATGTGTAAAAGCATATCATTTAATTCATACCCAGCAATTTCCTCCCAAGAATACTCCTCATTTCCCACTGAGCAGAAGGAGTAACTGCACTGCTCAAAAGAGGGCACTAAATATGGATGAGCCTTGAAAGTCAATTCTATACATTCTTATCAGCAAGTTAGGTGTTTCTTAATTTCAGGTAACTGTGTTACTTCAGCACATGTTTAAGATTTGTAATCTGGGCAGCTACTTTGAAGATAACCATACACAGTATATTAGCCATTGTTAATTCCCTATTATATTGTTATGAAATGCTGTATCATTGTTTTTGTTTTCTTTTTCTCTTTAAAATAAAATAAAATAAAATTGTATGACCAAAATTTCCAGACAAGTTTTCCAGACTGCAAACCAACACATAAAAATCCGACTGACCCTTTAGACTACAAACCAAAATCCTTCACTTACAAAGCATTAAGTTTCTCAGGCTTCAGGAGTGGCCCATGAGCTCTGAAAGCTGACAGAATACTCTACCCAAGGAGCAACATGAGAGGTATCAACGCCCAAGGTAAATGAGGAAGTCATTAAAGCATTTCGATCTTTTTAATATTTAACATCAGGAAAAATAGTTCTATGTATTCACCATATCTCTGGGTATTAAATCAATGTGTGTATGTGGTGTGCGTGCATGTGTGTGTGTGTGTGCAGTCTTTCACCCTTCTTCCTCCTTCTAGCTTTCTCTAAGAGATAAAAGGGAATTAGGTAAGAACTTCACTAATTTAAGCTATTTGAATTTTTACTTAAATCATATATTTATTACAATGAGGCAGTGTTAGGTCATTTAAGTAAAAACTGACATTCAAGTCACACCCATTGGTCCATAACCAAGTGCACAGAGTGCGGGATCATTGCATCATAAAGGAGCAGGAGAACACTGTGTTCACAATTTAGTCTCTTCTTCCTTCCCTGCGCGTGCATTCAGGTCTGAGCAGTCTGCCTGGACTCCGGCCAGATTCCAGACAAGACACAGGCTGCAAACAGTGTTCCCAGAGGAGCTGGAGAGGCCAAGCTCGGCGCCACCAGCCAGCAATGAGATATTATGTTTGGTTGGTGAAAAACTGACAAAGAAGCTGAAGGAAGATGAAAACGCCCGGCAGTGCCCCAGGAGGTGCAATCACACATCTTCTCTGGGTTCAGTGGTGACAGAAATCCAAAGAGACAATCTCACTGGCATCTGACAGAAAATCCCTGAGCCTGATTAAAATGGGAATGTAGCTCTCCAGCAAGGCCCTTGCCGTCCACAGCACCAGCATGCTAAAATATTCAAGAAGGTTAACAACCAGACGCCCTGAGGAGTTAATAACAGAGCTTGAAAGCCTGTCTTGAGCTACATTTCCAACTCGAGCCAGGTCCAATTGTCAGTAATTAAAAGTCTTACTTGGTTCTAGCCTCTATAAAATGAATTGTTGATCTCCATCAGTGTGAAGGAGTAGGTATTCAACTTTCAGAACTACCAAAGGCAACCAAAAAGGCTAGTTTAATTCAGCTTTCTGGTCATTTTTTCATGCATTTCTATTTGACTCCTACAGTGTACTTACTCCTTCGTACATGGAAAGCTAATAGAGCAGGACAATCTCTTGGATGTTGTAGTCTACCCTCAATAACTCTTTATAATTAGCCCATAAATTCTCAATCTACAATCCCCAAACCACTCTGTTGGGGTTAGCAGTCTTCCACAACTGAATCTTTTGTTAGTGTCTGCTTTTTATCGCCTCCTTCCTCACTCCCCAATCCACATGTTTGATCCTTCTCCAGTTAGCTTAGGTCTCCACAGGCCAGAAGACCCCGAACCCCTCTTGCTCCACCCAGGGAGAATCAGCCACTTCTCTTGTTCTGCCTGGCGGTGACACGACAGGGCTGACCCCGTGCTGCACACTGCCATGAACCAGGCTCGACCTGAGCCCTCTGCAGGATGCAGCCCACGTCACCTGCATGCCCAGCACACAGCTGCTGCATGGTGGACGTCGAACTCTTGAGTCAGGTACTAAAACTGATGACTGAAAAATTACAGGAGTCAGTGTTGTCACAGAAGTTCTTCAGATTGCTAAGACATAAGGGAAATAGCCAAAAAATAGGTGACAAAATGCAACCTGGGTCTAACAATGCTGTGGCTATGGAGTGACCACCCAGAGGTGGATATCAGTGTCTTCCACAGAGAATGACCCTGTGCAGACGATGGCGCTGTGTAACTTGCAGCTCAAATCACACTTCCTGTGAGCAGTGCATGCTGCATCCCTTTCTCTGTGCCACATGCAGAGTCACCTGTCATTCGTCCCAGACTCCAGAGGGGCTTTGATATCGAGGCAAGAGGCAGAGGGCACATGGTGCATGAACGTCCATTGCATAGTTTCCGAGCTTTCATTTCCGTGTGACTTGAGGAAGTCTTTTCGATGAGAAGAAATAATACTGCTTAGATGTTATGGTTCAAATCTAGAGTGCCCCCCAGCACTGTCTCACGTGTTTGGAGGTGGGGCTTCTGGATGGTTCGTGCATCATGAGGGCACTGGACTCATCAGTAGATCGCTGATGAGTTCACAGCTGACAGTGCTGTTAGGAGGTAGAACTTGGCCAGAAGAGGTGGTCACCGAGAGGTGGCCAGGAAGGGCGTGTCTCCCTCACCAGCTCCACCCTTCACCCTGCTTCCTGGCCACCACGGCTGAGCACATTTTCTTCCACTAAGCCTCGCCGTCATCCTGTTCCTGTCTTGGATCAAACAACCAAGGACTAAAACTGAGCCAAAATACACCTTTCCTCCTTTAAGTTTTGGGTGTAAGTTATCGTGTCCCAGGGGAAAAGACAAAAGCAGTAGAATCCCGATGCTCAATATGGAATAGCTGGACATCCCATCTGGTGACAGTTGTGACAAAGTCACCAGTAAGCACAAAAGGAAGTAATCTCCTTCTTAAAAACAACAAGACAGGCAAACTCATGTGTAGGAGGATTTGGTGGCCTACTGTGTCTAATAAATGAGCTAAATGGGTCTTTTTCAAAAAGAAGTCTCTGCATTTTCGCTCATGTCAGCACACATTTGTTGAGCACCAGGATATTTTCAGGCACTGAGCTGGGGGCTCTGGGACATGAACCCTTGCCTGATGGAGTGGATTCTGCACCCATAACCTTGGCCCATGGAAGCAGTGCAGAGGCTGTACCAGCCCTCAGGGAACACAGAGTGTGAGCACGCACCCCGGGCCTCAGAGTGAGAGCCCCGAGATGCACCCCAGGGAGGCTCTGGGAGGTCAGAGCAACAGGGTGATCATGGAGCTGACGCAGAATGTCCCTGTCATCCTGGAGGCCCTTGCTGGGGTGACTCCTGGTCAAATTCATTCCTCCCATCGCCACAGAGATATCGCTGGCTAAGGGTCTTTTGATGGACTTCATGGAATCTGAAATCATGGAATTTGCTCTAGTTTTCTAGTCATCTTCTTTTTCACTTAAATAGTGATCTAGCGAGCTAAAGGGTCTTCTAAGGAGTCTCTGCTTACCCCTCACATTCACAGCACCCTGAAGTTTCTCCTAAGCAGGGGCGGGTCTTGGGCTGTTGTTAGCCCCAGAAAGTGGAGCAAACCAGACACAGCAGGTGCTCAGTGGCAACAAATGAAATGGGGAGTGTACCTACTACTGCTCTATTTAAAAAAGTGACTTGGTCAAATAGAAACTGAAGGGAATAACATTCCCAGTAGACAATGATATTGTATGTAATATTCTATATGAAATTTATAGTATAATATAAGCTAGCACATATTATTATATAATGTTTCATAAAAGTTCACTTGGGATCCTTTTACCCAAGGAGACTTCTTCATTGAAATTGGGGCATATGTTATTTGACCTATAAAGAGGCAAAGGATTTGGGGTGCAGCAAATCTAGAGAAAGGGATCTGGAGACCCATTAACAAACACACTGAACCCAGGTGGAGCCCCCTGTTCTTTGCCAGGTGCACAGTGGAAAGAAACATGGGGACCTGGAGCAGGAGGGAGAGGCTCCCCTTTGTGACTTCTCCCGAGGACTCGCCCATGGAGGAGGTAACACTCTCTTCCTCTTCACTGTGCCACTAGGAAAGGGCAGAAGGGGTGCCTGCTGCCCAAGCAAGATGTGAGATCTCTGAAAGAGTCCAAATTTTTCCCCAAGCTATGTAAGTGGTCCAGAGGATGTCACAGCTGTTACATCTGACCTTCAATAAAGCAAGTGCTTTCTTTGCAATGGATAGCCGAAGCATGCTGTGTGTGAAATGAATAGAGATCTATAGAGAAAAGTGCTGTATGAATAACAGGTATTATCATATTCCTGTCTTGATAGAGAGCTCATTTCAGTGATGGCATTAGGAACCAAGTAATGTGCTCAGTTATTGTCAGTTCCAATTTGCTTCTTCTGGAGCTTCAAATTCAATTACATTCTGAGATAAACATGAAATCAATTGAACAGCTGGATGTATGGTGATCCTATTTACCCAATTCTCTCTAAATTCCACACGCTCATAAGATAAATCTCTCTTGTGTGGTTTCGTGTTCTAGGGAACTCGGGAAGAGGAAAAGGGAATCATTGTAAGCATGTTCCCTGGAAGGATTTTAAGAATATGAAATCTACATATACACACACGTGTTCACACACAAGCAACATGTGCGTGCATGCATCAGTTAGGGTTCACCGTAGGAATGTGAGATTTGCAAGGTGGGCCCACAATGGCTGCCTGTAGAGTTCAGCGTGGAATAGTGCAAAAGGGGCCATCTGCCCACTATCGAGCCAGATGATCTCTATCAGAGACAGAAGAGCTGGAGCACTGCCAAGTACCAGGAGTCTGTCAGAAAGTCACAGGGTCTGGGCTGGCAGACTGAGGATAGACATCAAAAGTTGAGAGTAAAGACTGAAGCACCTCCAAACAAGCAGAAATGAAAGTTACTTCTTTCTCTTTTTATTCCAACTGGCTACAAGCCTATTGGTTAAGTGGCACCCACACCCAGGATGGGTCCTCCCTCTGCAGTAAGTCAATCATCCAGACATACCCAGAACACTCCTAAACAATCAGTTAGGCATTTTTCATACAAGTTGACACCAGTTAGTTATCATCGTGTGTAGGTCAAGCAAATGAAACTTGGACTCTGTTCATTCAACAATTCAGCTAATGTGCATTTTCCAACTTCTAAGAAGAGAAATTTAGGGGCTTAATAATGTCTCTGAATTTACCTTAAATTGGCTAGAACTTTCTTTTTCCATTTAACTTTCATGCTAAAAACAAATATTTACTAACATTGTAAGACTCAACTTAAATGTATTTCCTTAACGTTCTACTCACTCCTTAATTTGCAGGTGAATATTCTTACCTACATGCCCATAAAATTAGGATTATGTCAGACTGTGCCATGGTAGGAGGTTATTTTTTCCCTTGGAGTAACACAAATGTGGGG
Source organism: Dasyprocta punctata (assembly GCA_004363535.1). Lineage (NCBI taxonomy): Eukaryota > Metazoa > Chordata > Mammalia > Rodentia > Dasyproctidae > Dasyprocta > Dasyprocta punctata. The sequence continues at coordinate 19,705 of RJWM01016405.1, forward strand.
CTCCCCAGGCTACAGGAAGTGTTGCGCAGAGGGCAGGGGGATCCTGTGGGTGGGGAGCAGGGCCGTGCGCCCAGTAGCCGAATAAACCTTCGGAACTGTGGAGACAGCAAGGAACGTTGCTAAGAACAAATGAAGGGTCATTGTCCATGCAAGTACAGTCATGGACAAAAATCTATTATTCTATTCCACACTTTTCCTGGTTTAAAATATGGGCACTGATTCTTTCAGATTAAGCAAAGTGTCAACACATAAGAATCAGTTTAACTTTTGCTACAAAAAATAAATACATTTCTCAGTTTCAGGGTTTTCTTTGATCGAATGAAGTAGAAAGATGCATCAAGACTAAAATCACTTTTCTTTTTTAGGTGCAGAAAGTTTACTTCATAAGATAGATCATTGCATTTCTGAATTGCTTTCTAACCAACAGGAGTCCCCAGCCCTCTGTAACACACCCTGCCCCTGAGGGGACTTCACCGTCCCGTGCTAACACGGCTCAGCAGACTGACCCTGTGGTTTCTCACCCTTCCTGCCTCAACTAGGTCCAAGTCCCACTTAAACTGTGACACCCAGGAGAAGAGAGAGAGCAGTCATGTAAGTCACTGGTCAGAAACACCTGGCTGCCGTAATCAGCCTTTGTTCTGGCCCCTGAATCACTTCATTGAACTTGAAATGATATGGGGTTTTCCTTTTATTTTATTGTTGGGAAAGTTTATTGCCATTTTATATTCTTATGTCATTTTTATTTAGACCGTGAAGCACATTAGCTATTTTGATAAATAATAAGAGGCCCTGTAATCTGTCTCTCCCAAGTTCCTAGATTACTAAAGCAGATGAGACATGGCAATTTCCTGGTTGTTAGATTTTTCATTTACTGCTATTGACATTTTTTGTCTCCTCTTTCCCATTAGCCAGGGGCTTTACGGGGACTGATTAAACCAACCGGTGTCTGTGTTGGGTCTCCTGGCTTGTATATTCCACAATGAGATAAAAGTTGATATGATTTAGATTTAGAATTTCACCTAACAGCCTCATATGTTCAGAGGAGAGGCTTTTGGAAAGTGATTAGATCATGAGGCAGCTACAGCTGATTTGCAGCTGGGATGCAACGCCTGGCTGGAGGTGGGTCCCTGGGGTTGATCTGGAAGTGTGTATTCTTGCTTAGGCTCGTCTCTTCTCACCCTGCTTCCTGTCGACTGTGATGTGATCCCCTGTCCTCCACTATGCCCCTCTGCCGCACCGTATCTGCCTTGGAACCAGCCAACTATGGACTCAAATATCTATAAAAGCTGAGTCCAAATAAACCTCCCTTAAGTTGTGGGTGTTGGGTACTTTGCGCCAGCTGTAAGAAAGTGACTAAGACACAGTCTTTTATGGTTCTGTGGTGTTGATGTTTGAACTTGCGAGAAGGGTTGGAAGGGACACTTGGCCATGTGGCATGCCACTTGGTGTCTTCAAGATTTCACCACATCTGTTAACTTTCTCAAGGGAATTGTGACTGCTCAACCAGCTTTAGACTCCCTTATTTCCTCTTCATCCCATTTGAGTCAATACTTACCACTTTATAAAAAAATATTTTTCCAAAAACTACTTGGCCAAACCTTTTATTGAAACCTTACCCCATGCTGATGAAACCCTAATGCTCTTTTCTATCATAAAAAGGAGAGAAGCGATCCTGCCTTCACCTGTTTTGTTTGAAAGAATGTGAGTTACTAGTGATCATAGCTTGAGTATGTTAGGTTATAACCAACCATTCATTTAATAATCAGTGATCCAATCATTAATTGTCCATCTAATAATCTCTAGCATAATTTTGCCAGGGTTGATTCTTATCTCATTTGACTTAATTACCAGAATCATATTTTTCATTTTAGACAGTCTAACTACGCCTTACTCATGTTTCAAATTAAGTCCCAGCATCATATCCTCAGGGAATTACTGACCCACGCTTGTAGTGAAAGGCAGGCGTCTCTCTGTCCTCTATATTCTGCAAGTGTTCTCTCTACACATTCTGATTAGATCATCTTTGCACTGCGTGTTAATCAGTTGCATGCTTCCCCAGATACCCTTTTGATACAGGAACAAGCACTCTTCCTCATACTCAGAGTACCTAATATATCATTTGCACATGAAACTAAATCAAGGTGGATGAATAGAGGCAAAAGTAGAGCTAAGTTTCAGCACAGTGACGGTGGTAATGCAGGGAACCTAGCTGATCATGAAAGGTGAGAAGGAAAGACAAGAAAAGGAGTTAAAAAGTTACTGTGACGCATGCAACTGAAGTCACGGACAGGAAGCCTTGGAGACCACGGAGGCGCTGCTGGTCCTCGTGCAGTGCTGAGCTCTGGGGGAGACACAGTGCAAGGGCCTCACTGCTCGTGGTGGCAGCATTCGGCACGTGCTGTCATCATGCACTCTGCAAAGGAGAGCAGTAGACATGGCCATCATGGCCCCTAAGCAGGTGAGGACATAGTCAGAGGTAAAAGTACTCAAAGACTGAAGCAGCCAGGAAGCTGTTCCGGGATTGATACCTCGCTTTGTCTGTTTCCAAAACACTTTGTTCTGCAGAAGAACAAAAAACAGCCTCCAAAACACATACACTATGAAAATTAAAAAATCAGAAAAGTCATGGTGAAATAAAAATTAATTACAAAAATATAAACTGATGCCAAGAATGATGATGTACATGCCGTATGACGATGACCATTAAGATCACTGGTTTTAGGAACAAAGAAAACTCGAAAATTCTTGTTTCTGAGTTACTGAATTTTACTGGGATGTTTTACTGAACTTAAGTCTATGATCTAGCAGCTAACTCATGACTTTCCAAATGTTTTGCTTGTTAACTACATTGAAAATTACATTTAACATCACAACAAGCAAGCTTGTATTTTATCTTTTTTAACAGTTGGTTATGACTTGCTGATTTAAAATACTTCAGTATTAATTATATAATCACTGGAACATTTCAAACATTCATAAATTATGCAATCTGCTTGACAGGGATAACTATGACTTCAAGGAAAACAGCAATTTTATTTGTATAGCATTCTGCATTTTATAGGACATAATCAGTTCTGCTATGACATGATGTGTGCATTTCAAAACATCACCACATTATGCAAAACTGCACAATAAAACCATGAGGCTTATGCAGAAAATTGGGCTGGGGGATAATACTAAAAATCCTTATCAGTGAGTCATGAATTTTTTAAAAAGAACGGTAGCAAAATTTTACTAATGATTAAGTTAGTAAATGGTTAAAATCATAAAAAGTAAGCATGACACTACTTGAAAAATGTCTGACGCTAACTTATGAAAGGAGGTTTCTGAGGCTACAGTGTATAAATCTTTGCAAAGAGACAGAGGAGCACCATCCGAAGTTGACTAGACACAGCTATGTGGACACAAAATCCTGTGTGGAACTGAGGTCCCTAGTGTATCACTCAGCTTTCTGTGACTGAGACCAAATGCCAGACACCTTCACCCTGAAGGAGAGGGTGGATCTGGCTCATGGTTTCAGAGTATTCAGTCCATGGTTGGCTCCAAGGCAGAAACAGCACTGTGGAAACACAGGCAGAGGAAAGCTGCTCAACTCACAGCAGCCATGGAGCAGAGAGCAAGGCAAGAACCAGAGAGGAAGGGGCCAGGGACCAGATATGGTCCCTCAGGTTATTCCCCCATGCTCCCCAAAATGGCTTTTCCAATCTGATGTCCACTGTGCTGTGAATGGCACTGTCCTGTGCTGAGTTCCACCATCCACCTTTGGTCCTGTTGGACCCGTGACTGCTCTCTTTATTGTCACCTTTGGAACTTTGTTACTACTCAACATCATTTATGTTAACAGTCACCGAAGTTTTTCTGTAAACAGCAAATATTGCAGTAAACACTGTATGCTTTCTGGTCATATAATTTGTGATGCAACTACTTAACTCTGCCATTGAACTCTGAAGTCTACATTGATGGTATGCAAATACATGGATTTGACAATGAGCACTGAAATTTCAACTTCATGTAACTTTCACATATCAGGAAACATTATTTTTCTTTACTTGTGAACCATTTAAGAATGTGCAAAACCATTGGTACTCATGACCCATAAAAAACAGGGGGCTGGCAATATTTGGCCAGTGGGCTATTTGCCAGCCCTTGCTCTATGAGTTCAGAGTTCTCACCTAAAAAACAGGCACCCTGAGCAGGGCATCATGAAGGTACACAGCAAGAAATCCACAGTCCAGCTTCAGAAACTGAAGAAAGCTCCCTGGGACTCATTAGCAAATATTCTTGCCCAGGAGATGGGGAAAGGATGAAGGAAGACACTCCCCACTGCCACGCTTGTTGGTCCCCATGGGTAGAGCTGTTGGTAGAAGTTGGGCAGCATAGGGATGAGGGTAGCCATCCAAATGGTATGAGGGCTGTTGGGGGAGCAGAAGGGGACCCCAAGCCCATCAGAGAAGAAATGACAGGTGCTCTGTGTGAGCATCCTCAGTTTAAACCTCCCCTGGTGGGCAGTGTGCCCTCACATAGAGGTGACACATGACCTGCGGTGGGGGTGGAGGGAGGCCCAGGTACTGTCTGATCCACAAGCTAAGAACCGTTACCCTCAGCTGGTGCCTCTGGACCATGTGTGTGGAGAAGGACATGCTATTGGAGCAGGGGTGCCCGATGCTGGGGCCCCCGACCACACCACCCCATGGCCTCTTGGGAACCGGCCACACACAGGAGGTGAGTGGCAACCAAGGTAGTGAAGACTTCCTGTGCTCACAGCAGCTCCCCATGGCTCACGTCGTCACCCACATCACTGCCTAAGCTCCACCTCCTGTCAGCTCAGAAGCAGCATTAGATTCTCAGGGAGCAAGAGCTCCCCTGGGAACTGTGCATACAAATAGCAGGTGGCACACGTCTTGTGAATAGTTAATGCGGAACCCGCTCTCACCCATCCACAGAAAAACTGTCTTCCATGAAACGCGTTCCTGCTGCTGGGGACCACTTTCACAGAGGGCAAAGAGCAGCAATTAGGCTCTCCCGTGCTTGACCCCAAGCACCAAGTCAACGTACAGACCTCTTGGCAGGAACAGAATCGTGCCCACGACAATTCTTTCCACTTTGGACTTCAGTTCCAGTGACCACACTGGAGCCAGCATAGCCAATAAAATGCCATGGAATCCCTTAGCAGCTGAGTAATAAAGAGATGAACACCCTGACAAGGAGAAGATGCTCTAGAAACAACTTCATCACCTTGCCACCCCTGCAAATGTGGAGAAATCCCCTAATTTTGTTGCTCATACCACGTGGCACTGAGTTGGAAGCTGTGACAATTGAGGGCCAAAGGAAACACCCTCCTGTATAAGGCAAAGTCTATCCAATCAAAACAATTAAGAACCGAGATCAGAATAAAAGCAGACCTCAAAAGAAATCAGGCATAGGCACTATGAATGTGACAGCTAACACAGGACGTCCTCGAAGGAGAACTCCAGCCCATGCACTGAGCCAGGGGACCACTTGCTAAGCGATCCCCATGACTGGCACTTGAGGGTCCCCCCAGGAAGCTCAGTATATCTCTCTGAGGGAACTCAGAGGCTGGAATGCCTTCTTGGGACAAATTCCTATGCCTGTGTCCTGATTTGTCAGCCTCTCAGAGAAGGGATAGTACAACCAGGCTGAAGTCTCTCCATCCCCAAGGATGGAGAGGACCTCTGCATCATAGAGTGCAGTGGGACAGGGATGTGGTCTATTGGATTCAAGGGGCTCAGTGATCATCCGACCAGGCTCTCTTGGTGGATGAGACTCATGCGTTTGATTAGCCAGAGTTGGAAGTGGCAGGACCACGGCCATCTGAAGAGTAGTTCCACTCTGTGCTGCGCCCCCTTGTCACACATCCAGATTTCCAGTTGGTGCTGTTGCTCCACACATGTATCCCAGGACACCCATAAAGGTTAAGGGTAAGGTTTCCAGACGGCAATTCAGGGAAATCACCGAAGGACAAAGGCACAGCATCACAAATGGGGTTCCCAGGTGTCTCCCTCACAATACAACAAAAGCTGTGTGGAATTCCAGGAGAACAAATCACAGCTTGCCTAATGCCTTAAGGTCAGCACGAGTAGTGAGCCACACAGAATCTCATACAACGGCCCTGTGCAGCTGTGAGAAAGCCAAGGAGAGCCAGGGGATTAGGGGGGATTACTGCCTACCGAACGGAGTTGTTGTTTCTGTAGTCCCAGCTATTTCAGGGATCGTGGCTGTAAGTGAATTAACTACACAAACAGCACTTCACATGTCATCTTGAATATTTCTGCTGTTTCATTCTTGATCTTTTTGACACCAGAAAATCAAGGTCTTCACGTGACCAGACTCCAATACATAGTTACTGCCACTGCTAGGACCACCTAGTTTCCCCTGCTTTTTGCCACGAATAAGTGTCAGGAATGGGACCAGCTCCTCTCGCTTTGGGAGACTCAGTCCCACAATATTGATAATATTATCCCCATAGTTTCCCCTGCTTTTTGCCACTAATAAATGTCAGGAATGGGACCAGCTCCTCTCGCTTTGGGAGACTCAGTCCCACAATACTGATGATATTATCCCCATAGGTTCCAATAAGGAAAAAGAGTAAGAGCTTTAGAGCAGTTATGAATTCACAGGCGAGCCCATGGGTAGTTCTTCACCCTGACCCCCTGCAGGCACCAAGGTCAAGGTCAGATACAATGGTGGCCCTAGCACAAAGATGGATCCCTGAGACAGTGAGGGATAGTCATTCCTGCCTTGACTTTGGTCAAGATCCACACTGAAAAGGCAAGTTATCTTTATTTGTTAAATGGAAATGATATAATTAAGCCAGAGTAGTATCTGGTCCCACCAGTGAGTTGTCTTGATACCAAACTTTTCTACCACAACCTTAGTGGCCATACCTGTAGGTCTCCTTGATCCCTCACTTTGACATCCAAAGCTTCCTGAGGGTGTGATGGTGGCTCACCTGAGCTAAAAGACGATGGCATCCAATGAGAAATGATGGCCATCCAGCCCCAAGGACAGCTCTGGATGAATGACTGGTAAGACCCAGTCAGAACCATGGACAAAATTAAAATCCATCACCTTTGCCATGGACAGCACTCCTAAGGACGATATGTTTTATATTTTCACAGATTCTTGAAACAGCCAGCTAACAGCCTGGCTGTTTACATTGTTCCCAGACCAACAGACTACACTGGTCTTCTGCCATCATCTGGTGGCCATGACTGGTGTTTAATAGACATGGACACCAATTCCAATTTTGGAGCTGCTGTGCTTGTAAGAATGGAAGGTTCTGGCCACACAACTGCAGTACTTGAGACTGAGATGTCCTGTGTGTCTCCTTATTCAGACCGACTGTAATCAGGGATATGCCATTATGGCAGAAAAGACCCAACAGTGAACTGGTGACCATGGCATTTAATGGACATTCTCCTGTCACCATCACTAGGCTGAATGGACTTTTAAAGGACTCAAGGAATAACAGTTTCTGGACAGGCTGCATTATCAGCAGCCTGAATGACATGCCTTGGTCTGATAGGAAAGGGCAGCTGGTCCCTGCCTGGGAACACCCAACTGTATGATAGAAAAGTGCAGAGGGACAGGGTGATGACTTTCTACATCTGATTCCACCACGATAACCCAATTGTCCCTTTGTTTCTGCACTGATCTGGGCATCAGGGAAGCCTGACAGGTGTCATCTTAGCAGCAGGCTTCAGCTTTAGGTAGAGCAGAAAAGGAAACAGGATTATAATCAGTCATGAACTCTAGAATGCCTTTCAAATACTCATTCAGACAACCATGGAAGCTTGCCATTGCTGTCATCATATTCACCTCCCTTACCTGTGACCCGTGAGGACGTGCGTGCTGTGAGGACTCAGCAAAGGGAGAAACAGCGGCTACCGGGTTGCCAAATAGACTAGCTGGCTGTTCTACTGAAGAAAGACTAATTTCAGTACCCTAGAAGCTGCAGGGAGGAGGCAATAATTAGGTAACACTTTCTTCATCCTCTAAATAAACCAGCACAGTCTGGCAAACAACCATGTAGTCTACCTGGGTATAGCAGCATTAAATTCAACCCATCCATCACTCCTGCCTACTTGAAGTGGACATGGAAAAATTCATAGGAGCAAGGTCAGGGCTGGGTTATTCTGACATTTCCTCATATGCGTATGAATACCTGGAACAGGGTACTTGCTTTATTCTGATGCAAGTTCGACCCCAAGTCATCTTGGGTTATGCCACTTGCAGATCTTAACATATGTCACTGTCCACATGGTTTGCGAAAGTAATACAGCAGGAATCCAGTTTGGTTTAAAGCAAATGCTAACCTAGGGTGACTCTTGATATATCTGAATGTGGGAAAGAACGGGCCATGGAAGGTCTTTGTGGGGTGAAGGGTTTGGGGTCCATCTAGCATGCTCTGTAATTATTTGCAATGACTCTAGATCCCTCTCCACCTGAGGATAGAGGAACTTCCAGTTGGCTCCATACAGCGGTATGAGAACCATCCCCTCATCAGAGCACACATCCTGGAGACAACGGCTGGGAATCCATCTATAAGATTTCCAACCCCAGCCAATGAGACAGCACAAGCCTCAGAAGGCTATTCTAAATTTGCAGTGGGTAGTACATCACAGTGGATAACAAACTGGCCACATATCCTCCCTGTACAAGGAGGTATCTGCATCACCACCACGCCTTCCTTAGGCGGGACAGCTCACACACATCATAAGGCAGAAATCTACCTGCTTATCTAAATAAGACCTGCTAGTCATACCCCTCTAGAACTTATAGGTAACTACAGGCCGGATCCCTAGATACCTGAAATTAATACCGGCCATTGATGTCATTCAATCAATCAGTTCCTACCGATAATACCTCAGTCCACTGTTGTATGACACGGATTAAGTCAATTTTGTCCAGTCAACCAGTGTGTCTAATTTGAGTAGCTAACAGGGTGGTAAATTTGTGTGAAAACTTGAGTTCACCCAAGAAACTGTAGAGGCCACAAAGCTAGCCACTGGAAGGGTTGTCCCTGCACGTCCTTGCTGAGTGTGCCAATCCACAGGCCCATCTGTCCTTGGGTTCTGAGATAGTCTTGTAGCCAATCACATGGGTATAAAGTAGCCACCGCTGTGACAGTCTGTATGACTGTTCTCCCTGATGGACAAGGAGGAACTAGCTTATTCAGTGCTTTAGATCAGGTGCTGAGCCATTGGCCCTGACAACCTCACTTTGGCACCACCCACTTTGTGCAAGGTGCCATCTGGCCCACCCGGTGACGTCGCTCATGGGACTTAGAGACAGGAGGACCAGGGCTCCCATGCTGAGGCTCCTAGTCCCTCTGCCGCGAGTGTGAAACCCCTTGCTGTGGGCCTGTGTCTCGATGCTCACCTGCAGCAGGCATGGCGCTGACTCAGTCTGACCACACTGCTCTCTGAGTCTTCTCATTGGAGGACGGCCGACCTCTGACTTTGGGGTTCCTCTTAACACTGGGCATGTGATGAGAGCAAGGATTTCTCATGGGACCTAAATCCAGATGACATTAATGATGCGCTTTCTGGCCGTTGGCTGTCTTACAATTCTCAACCAACTTGAATCCTCTTAGAGTTTAGCTTTGGGTTTGAATTTCTCACTGGGGTGAGGCAGGAGGAGCTGGCTGAGGCTGAGTTACTGTCGAGCGACACTTCCCTTTAACAGGCATGCATGGGCAATTTGCATAATCCTGCATTTATTATGTGAGCGTAAGTTTGTGAAGAGAGAAAAAGAACAGGCTTTTCCTATATGAACAGCTAACACAGATGGTTGTGGATCTAATTTATTTAGAATAAATTACTGCTACCATAAGTGGAATAATTTACACATATGATTTTTGTAAATTCTTCAGCTAAATCAGCTATTCTTCAATAACATTACTTGGATAATGACTCTCCTTAGAGAAAAAAATTTATTGGGCACCAGGTAAACAGAAATTTGCAAATGCAACTGAGCAATGATTTTGAATGTGAAGGTGAAAACACACACTGTAAAATAGTGATAGCTTACAAACAGAAATCTTGTTTCATTCACCATATTGCATATTACCTAAGACTCCACCTGTTTAAAACCTATAACTATTTTATGATCACTAAAAAAGAAAAACAATTACTACCAGCTAAATCTATCAAATTGTCACTTAGAACTCTTCCACACAACATAAACTCAGTTCCATTAAAAGCTATGTCTGTGAAACTTATAACCCCTGTCTCCAGGAATGCCTTCCAAGCTACTGACACTCATCTTGCATATTCTGATGTTCACACTTTTTAGATTTTGCTAGAATGTGTTATTTCCTCCACACTAACACCAAATGGTGAGGTCATCCATGCTCACATCTTTGAGCAACGCCCACTTAGAGACCACAGTGAAATCTTCACTTCTGACTTGCCCATCCCGCCCGAAGTCCAGACTCACTGTCCAGCAGCTGGGTCACTGGGTCTATCACTCATCCATTGGTAAATATGTCACTCACAAGGGATCTTCCATCCTCTTCTGAAAACCCTTCTACTCACCTTCACCACTCAAGTTGATAACGACTGTACTTTCACTTCTCCTTGGCTTCAACCAGATTCCCTTCCCCAAAGTTCTATATCTAGTCAGTCATAAATCATGTTCACTCTCTCTTTGAAAAATATCTAGAACATTGCCACTTCTCAGCTCCATGGCTGCCTCCCTGGTCTGAGCCACTGGCATCCCCCCTCCTACACTTCTGCCCTCATCTCCAGGCTCTCCCTGAGCCCCTACTTTCGCATTGCACATCCATATCTATTATCAACATTGCCGCATTCAAACTGACTCACGTCATGGTTCTGCTGCACGCAGTAGCCATCACCAGGCCCTCGCGTGATTTTCCTCAGAAAGCATCCTCTCCTTTAACTCTTTAATTGAAGTCACAGTCTCAGAAATATGCCGAACATGCTAGAGTCCCCCCACTCCCTGTCCAACCTACCCCAAGCTCTTCCAATCCCCTCCACTCCACTGTGCTCTGCTTTTACCATCACACATATCCCCTAAGTTGCTGTTTATTTTGTGCATTATTAATTCTTTTCCCTGCAGAATGTAAACCCCAAGTATCTTTGCCTGTGTTAGTCATTGCTGAAGACATCCAGTGTATAAGAAGGGCTCAACACTTGTTGACTGAGTGAATGAAGGAAGCTGGAGAAGTATCTATGCCTAGCGAGGATTCTAAGCACTGCTGAGCTGCGAGGTGTTAGGTCTAGGAGATCAGCTGCAGGATGCAGAAGTAGGTAAGTTAGAGCAAGAAACCACAGCTTAGAGTAAGAGCGCGAAGGAGAAAGCACAGGAGGAAGGAGACGAAGCAGCCGCATGTGGGGTGAGGCCGAACCGCTCCTCCATCCCTCCTCGTGTGACCTGATGTGACTGCACAAGTCTGGAGGAGCAACGCCTGATGGGGCTTTTCTGTCATCGCTCCATTTACTTCCTGGAACACGCTGCCTGCTCATAACAGAAATGAATGACTGAAAATGTACCTCGAGCAGGACAGAAGTTAAGGACAGCAAATGACCTTCAGGTTTGTTAGGCCAAGTCCACAGAGGCACCATGGAATGCACATAAGGACACAATAGCTATTATTTTAAAAAACACCTAAGAGTTCCCTGGAATCAGTGAATATATAATAACGGTGCCTATTTTTACAGAGGGAATTCACATGAAATACTTGTATTCACGTAAGTGTTAAAGGAAAAGAATGGGGCCATGTTCTCTGCTCTCACATGAATGGCTCTGGAAGAGGATCTCAGCATAAGCACATTAGGGGAACGATCACAGGTGGCAGTTTGACTTGCAATCATGATCATCGGATGTGACTCAGCACCACGGCAAAGCACACTGCGCATGCAAAGTGTTTTCATCAACAAGACTTGAGCCCGTCCTATTTCAAAAAAGAACAATTTAAAACCTGTAGATGATAGTTTAGTTGAAGGTGTTTAAAATAGCTATGTGTGTGAGTGTGTGTGTGTGTGTGTGCGCGTGTGCATTGGCTTTACAAAGAGAAAAATCAAAGAAGGATCCCACCAAAAGACTGTTTGATGCACGCCTGAAAGCACCACGCTGCACAGGTGGGCGCTTGACCTGTGATGCAGCTCCGGAGTAGCAGAGGCAGGTGTCAAACCCGGGCCTGATGCCTTGCTCGGCCCGCCCTGTGGACTCAGTCGCTTTCTTTAAGAGAACTCGAATTCATGTCTGTCTTCTTACATGTGCAGCGTGGACTGTGGTATGATTGAAAAGATTTTGGAAGGAGGACATAAAATGCAATCTACGTTGATCAAAACCATTATATTCTGTTAAGATTTATCTTGGGGAAAATGGAAGAAGAGGGCACTAGTGCTTTACTGAATGTCTTTATTTCCAATTTTATAGGCTTTCTTGAATGGATTCTGCATTTGATCATGCTATAATGGCCTCTCCTGAGAACCAACTATCTTGAAAGTGAAATTTAAGGACCTTTTCACACATCACTCATTCTTGTCCTGTGCTCTAGGCAAGTGTTTCCAAAAATATGTTCTAAGAACTCTAAAATCGTTCCCTCCAAACTAAGGCTTTGTGGTAAAATAATTTTGGGAAATATTCCCACATGGAAAATGCACAAATTATTATGGCATACTAAAGATCGAAAACTTGGGGAAATGTCCAGTAGGTGCTGAAGGTTTTCAGAGTTAGAAGGGCAGGGAGGAAAGCCTCGGAGAGGAAGCGGCCGACCACAGCCCCAGGCGCGCAGGGCGGGCGCAGGCAGCAGCACTGCACCCAAAGCCTAGGCCGGGTGATTGTCGGGGGAGTTGTTAAAGCACAGATTCTTGGGTCCAACCAGGGACTGATCCAGCAGGACTGCTGTGAGGTGCAGTCTGAGAATTCAAGTTCCTAACATGCTGCAGATGTTGCCTGGAGCGTTAGGATCGCGCAGGACATCCTGTCTAAACAATTGGTCTGGAGACCCTTATAAAGGAACAGCACTACTTTTGCTTTGGGAGAAATAGAAGGCATGCGGCTGGCACCTGCCCCTAACCTATAGGAAAAGCAAAATTAACAAACCAGAAAAGAACCATACAATGCTTTATAAAAATGTGTCACTCTTACATAGGACTTGTGATGCGCACACACCTACACAGCACCTTCCAAGGGCTGCACCTCCAAGACCACCTGGAATCCAGCAAGGTCCTATGAGAGAAGCACTTTCTTACCCTCCATTTTTCATAAGAAAATAAAGCCTGGAGAGACTGAGGGAGTCACCTGGACCCCAGCGGTCAAACCATATAGCATGGGCTTGGTGTCGCCGCTGGTGTTTGGAGGAGCGGGGAATGGCTGAGTCTAACTGAGCTTGGCCTCTGCAGGGCACAGCAGCAGGGGTAAGCCGGACCAGGGGACGCAGCTATCCTCTCTGCCACTGGTGGCAGCATCAAGAGTTTGGGGCGGCCAGGGCACAGTAGGACCCGACTAACCTGGGCCAGGGCCAAGTGGCTCTGGTCTGGAAGCAGAATATCCACGGTAAGATTGAGCAAACAAAGAAATATATTGACAACCGTGCGAAACAAGCTTCTCCGTGCTGGCCCAAGGGGTCAAACACGGAAAACCGCCAAGCTTCAGCATCGGGTCTGACTGCACTCTCCACTCAGAAATGGGCAAGACAGCATTTTAGGGATGAACTTATAAAACTGTATTGAAAAAGAATGTAAAAGGCCTAAATTAATAGAGACAGATTATGTTCATGAATGAGGAGTCTCAATATCTTTTTTTTTTTTTTTGAGACAGAGTCTTGCTATGCAGTTCAAGCTGGCCTTGAACTCACTCTGTAGCCCAGGCTGATCTCAAACTCACAAGGATCCTCCTGCCTCAGCCTCCCAAGTGCTGGGATTACAGGCGTGCACCACCATGCCTGGCAAGTCTTGATATCTTAAAGCTCTCAATTTTATGTTAAATTATTCCCCAGAGTCCAAAATTCTAAGATTTTCCCAAACTTGCTCAAAATTGTGTACATATAAGCAAATATCCTGTTAGGGATGTAAACACAGGTGATATAGCTATCAGTAAAAGCTAAGAGGATAATAAACAGAAATTTAGGATAGTGATTACATCTAGGAATATAGAAATAGCTTGGAACAGTGTTTTTTTTTTATTCAGTGGTAAATACTGTAGTATTTGTTGTTTTCTATAATTTCATATATTTTAAAAATATTCTGTTTAATCAGTAAATAAAACTTAAGCCTTTTAAAATAAATAAGTGCTGTGACTTCTAAGTGTCTTAATAAAGGCAATGCCAAAAAAAAAATAAAGTAGAAAAGCTAAATCAGTCATCAAGCCCTAGAAAAGAAAATATTTGAAAATTAATGTTAATAAAGGTGAAAGATAAATTTGAGTCATTCGTAGGAAAATATATGAACCTCTGAGCATGTTAAGTGAAATGTATCACACTCGAGCTTAAATATTACAGTTTCTCTTACATGAGAAGCCAAAAGTATAAGTGAATTAAAGACAGTTTTTTAAAACACTAAATTGCATATTTTGAATAGGTTTCAGTTTACTGTATGTCAGTTATCCCTCCACAATTCTGTATTAAATTATGGAAAGCTAAAATAAAACCTAGGGACTGGGGCTAGAAGACAGACGTGGATGTGAACTTGTGCTTTCTGGTGTGCATGGAAGCAAGCAGACACAACAGAGCATGCACGGGGCGGGGGCACATGCTTCCCAGCTCCCGCACTGCCAGGGCCTGGAAGGACCAAGCCCGCCAGCGGAGACACACGCTTAGCACCCAGTCACGACCTTCTCCACTGACAGGCGCAAGCTCTTTGGCAGCACAGCTGACTCAGAAACAGGGCCAGGTAAAGAGCAGCCTGAGCCAGAAAGTCACTTTCTGTGCCAGAAAGAGAAGTACAAAACAATCAGGAGGACGCCCCAAAGTACACACACTTGCACAGACACACACTCACACTACCCTGGATTAGAGCTGAGTGTCCCCGAAGAGCCTCACTGCTTAGAGCTGGGACTTGTTGGGGGGTGACTGGATTACAGCAGCCTTATCTGACTTGCTGTTAGGAGGTGGAGCATCAGACAAGCCCACACTGCGGGACATTGCATGGAGCAACAGTAGCTGGACCACTGCAGGCCAAAGGAGGACCGCGGAGCAGGCCGGGGAGGCACCGTGGACTCGGGGGTGGATCCTGCACAGAAACAAAAATGTTTCATTTTGAGGTTTTGGGGATGAAGAGTAGATGGGACATTTCGGGGCAAAGGGTATAGTCTGAATAGGATTGTTGGGTTCAATGCTAGCATTCCATCTGTACCAACTTCCTGATTTTACTGGCTTTCCTCTGGTCTTGTAGAATTCTCCTGTTACTAGGAAATAAGATCGATAGTTTTCAGGAGCAAAAGGGCATCTTGTTTGGCACTCTCCGAGCGAAGGGCCTTCTCACGCTCTTCTCGCAACTCTTCTGTAAGTGTGAAAGGATTTCAAAATGAAATGGTAGCCTTGTTTTTCTCATTTCAAAAGAATGTGTTTGTAATTCTGCCTGGGGCAAACTCATGCTGTAGTGTGACCGAACTCCACAGGGGTTGCCCGCTGTCCAGTTTAAACAACTGGGGCCTATGAAGGGTCCCTCTGACGAGCCCCTCATCTTGCCCCCCGATTGTGGGGATCGGATCCTTCCCTCTGATTCTGGATCCACACGGGAAGGTGGGGAGCGAGGGAGGCCCTGACTCTGTCTGATGCCTGCTGCTCCAATTTTGTGTTCCCTGCACGTTGACCCTGACGTCTGCATCGGAAGCCACACATAGGTGATGTCCACACTCCCCACGCCCCTCCTCCGGGTGCAGCGCTCACTCCACAACTCTGCCACCCCAGCTTCATCCAGGCTTGAAAAGGATTTCCTCGGTCAAGGGTTTCAGCTCCTTACTGGGGGGTAGAGACTGATTTTAAAATGAAGGCGAATAACAAGTAGGTAACTATTTTTCTCCACTAGAAAAGCTGTAGTTAATTCTCTTTTCTGAAATGCCAAAATGTTTGAAAAAGAAAACTCTCACCACCAGTATTAATTTCTTTCATTCCCTTCAAAACATCTACAGTCAAGTCTCATCCAAGGCCTGCATGTGTGTTCTAATGACAGCGGATTGGCCCCACTCCTAGTGAAATAATAAATCCAAATATATTATGCTAAGAAGAGTTTGCCTCCTTCCGGAATCTGTTATGAGTCATATCAGCTAAGAACACCAACCAGATGGATGTTACCCTCCTCAAAGAGATTCTGTCCCGTAATGTGACAAATTGCTCAAGGGCACCAGAGAAACCAGACCAACAGGAGGCACTCATGTGGAGAGACAGACTCATGAGCTCGAGGCCGAGAAGTCCCAGAAGGACCGGCCATGTCTGTTCTACCCGAGAGCTCTGCCTCAGACCCAGGAGCACTGCTGGTGTGAGTTCCAGTCCAAGGAAAAGGAGGAGGCCCACATTCCAGCTAAGAGCCAGGGTAGGAGAGGGAATTCTGCTCTCTTCCACCTTTTAATTCTGCTCAGATCCTCACAGACTGGATGAGGTCTGCACATCTTGGAAAGGGCGATCTTCCCTATTGGACTACTTAGTCAAATGTAATGTTGTTCAGAAACACTCTCTATCCATCCATTTGCTGTTGCTATGACCAAATATTTAAAGCTGAGTATTTATAAAGAACAGAGATTTATTTACTCACAGTTTTAGAGGCTGGGAGTCCACGAACAAATGATTCATGTATTTGGCCTCTGTTGAGGGCATCCTTGGCTGTGTTACCACATGGCTAAGAATCACAAGGCAAAGAGCTTCATGCAGAAAAGGCCAAGCATATGGGGTAGCCTTGCTGTAACACAACCCACTCGTAAGAGAACTAACTGGCATGTGACAACTACATTAATCCTTCCCAAGGGAGTGCTCCCAACAACCAAATCACCTGCCTCCTCACAACCTCACCACTCTATCCCTGCCACACTGGGAAAGGCTTCCAGGGCATGAGACTTTAGGGAACAAACTGAAAGCATGAACTACAGCATATCTCACAGAGGTGCCCAGGAAGAAGGTTGACCAGATGTCTCACCATCTTATGCCCCAGTCAGGTTGATGCATGAAAGTAAGTTTCACACCTGGGAAAGGGGGTGCTTTGTCACCATTACTGCATAGCAACAAATAAAGCAGCAAGGATTGGCTATTATTAAAATGGTTCTACTTCTATCTACCACTATTGATATAAAAGCCATGCGTGTAAAACACAATGCAAAGTGAAGTAGAAAAACAGGATTAACATCACTCCTGTGATAAATAAGCAAACAGAAATGAACAAACCTAATGAAAAGCACTGGATACTAAGGAGTAGCATTTGGAACAGAATAACTTTTGCCACTTGAAAAAAAAAACTTGAAAGTCTGTTTTGACACCATGAAATCAAGTCACTGCTGACCAGCTCAGCAGACTGTCCCTTCTGACAAAGTTTGTGCAGCTGTACAATGCATGATAGAGGAACTCCAGAAAGAGCCAGCTCCCCGCCTGGGACTCCTTCATGGGTCCCAAGGCTGCAGCACGATACTGGGTGCCTGTCTCCCTACCTGATGGTAAGACAGCAGTGAATTTGGGAGGAAACAGTAAAAGAGCTAAGTTGCCATAGAGACAGTAACTGTTGTGACTGACCAATGTTTACTTTGTACTACAGAATAACTCTGTGTTTTCATAACGAAATCTCCAAAGAAAAGCGGGCAGCAGCTCATGGTTGCACTTCAATGAAGAAGAAAATAAATGCTTCTCCTTCCCGAGTTCTAGAAAAGGGATTCAGGATAATCATGGCCACAAGAAATTATCAGTTTCAGTGAAAGTGTGAAGGAGCTTGACACATGCAGTAATTCCCTCAAACCACCTCAACAGGGAATTCGCAGTTTCTTAATCTGGCTGTTCCTGTCAAACACGTTTCTATGATGTGTGTGACACCGCAAGAGCTGCTTGTCTCTGGTCACCTAAGGACACAAAGCTGCCTGACAGCACAGGTGAGACGCAATAGGAGTGTCCACAGTGAGAATGCAGAGCGCGGGCTGACTGCCCAGCCGCCGTCTAACGTGCAGGCCAGCACAGCACAGTTTTTAGTAGCAAACAGCAGCATCGTATAGTATCAGCAGACGGTCACTGTGCACATGGTCTTCCAGAGCTGTTCTCCTCCTCCAGGAAACTCTGCCTGGCCCTACACGGGGAAAGCGAACCTCTGCTGGGAAGGAGATCTGAGCGTCTCTCAACCAACACCACCATCGACCACCACCACCACCAGGCGTTGCTGGGGCCTGCAGCTTTCTAAGAAGCCACTCTTCACAGCTCATTCGCAGGGATCACTGCTTCTAAGGAGCTGAACTGTGTCGGTTTCCTGGAGCTGGCAGCAAGGGGAGAAAAGCCGAGCAGACACAGGGGCGCTTGTGGGAGAGCCAGGGTCCCGAGGGTGAGGCACGATTCTCAGACCTAACCCCAGAGGTTCAGCTTTCCAATTTGGTGCCAGAGGCACAGAGCAGAGAGGAAGGTCTCACGGCTTCTCCCACCGCACACCACAGCCACTGAGAGCCTGGCGCCAGTGAAACCCCACCTCCTTGTCTTAGTTACTTTTTCGTTGCTGAGACAAAATATCCAAGACCCAAAGTTAAAGGGGGGAAAGGTTTATTTGACTCACAGTTTGTCACAGTTTCAGTTCATAGTTGATTGGCTCCAAGGCAGAGTAGCATGGCAGCGGGGCAGCACAGAGGAGAACAGTTCACGGCAGGCAGAAGGCAACAAGCAGCAGACGGCAATGACAAGTGACAAGCAGTGACCGTCTTTCGGTCCCTTACATCCTATCCAGGTTACCCAGCTCTAGGATAGGCAGCACTCACACCCACGGTGGGGCAGCCTGAATTCTAGCATCTCACCATGAATCAGTCTGTCATGGTTACTTTTCGGGTTGCTGAGACGAAATACCCAACACCCAAAGTTAAAGGGGAAAAAGTTCATTCAGCTCATGGTTTGCAGTTTTCAGTCCGTAATCATTTGGCGCCGAGGCAGCGTGGCATGGCAGACAGGCACTGCAGTGGAAGACAGTTCACGGTGGGCAGAAGGCAGCAAAGCAACAAGGGGGACAGACGAGACCCTTTCTGTCCCTTGTGTTGTACACAGGCTACCAGCCCGGGACAGGTACAGCATTCACCCCTTCAACCCTAGCCAGAACCATGCCAAGCCAACCAGTGGCCTGATTCACTGACCACACACCCTTACCCCCAGCATCACTCACTCAACTCAGCCTCCTCTGAAAAAGTCCTATGACTGAATGAAGCTTTGGGGGACATCTAGATACAAACCATAACACAGCCCCAACATCACATCCTGGATCCCAGGGGTGCACGTCCTAGATGCGGCCACGTCTGAAAATCCCCACCTATCACCGCATGAAGAGCAAGCCGTAACACACGCAGCTCCCTGCCCTGAAGCTCCCCGGGCTGCAGCTCCCGCTCCTGCTTGGTCGTGTGGATTTCCCTCTTGATTGGCCCAGGGAGGGCTCCTTCCACCTCCACCACTGCCCGGTCGTCTCCCAGGCCTGGGGAGTGGCCTTTACCTGTTTGCAGCCACGCAGAGCCCAGGTCCGGACAGCCTGAGTGCTCCCGCCTCTTCGCCTCACTGCTCTGTGAAGATCTTTGACCAGATTTGCTTCCCGTCCAGAAGGAAGCCCAGAGCGCTCCCTGAGGCTGGGCTCTCTCCGCTGCTCCCCTCCGTGCTAGGAAGCCGCGCTCCAGGCCGCTCTCCCAGCAGCCGAGCAGGCGTCTCCACTGGCGCCTGTCCTCAGTCCCCAAGCTGCCCTGACGCCCGCGGCTGACGCCCATGGGCCTCCTCGCCTCCTCCGGCTCTCTGCTCCAAGCCGCGTCGCTGAGATGGCGTCCCTGCCCATCCACCTCCTCGCCTCCCCCTGCACAGAGTACTCTTTTATTAACATTAGTGCTATTTCTTTCATTTCGCTTCTGAAGCACTTCACACCATCTGACATATTACACGTTTTCAGTGCCTACCTGTCTCTGTGAGGCTGTGTGAATCGTGTGCCATAGAGCAGGGTTTATTGTGTTTCATGCACCACTGCATCCACAGTGTTGAGAGCATCACCTGGAATACATAGACACTAAATAAATATTTACCAAGATCGGCTGTTCCTTGTGTCACGTAGTGTACATCACTTTACAGAGCAGCTGGGAAGGTACACTTTGCAATTTGAGGTCTATTTCATTAATTAATTGCAGGCCCTTTTTATGGCTATGTGGTGTTAATGGCGGATTTTTTTAATCATCTAAGATAAAGACTAGCTATGCTGTGATTGGATTGTAGCTCTGCCTTGGTTTATTCCACAGAGATAAATGGATGGCTGTAATTAGGAGTGACTAAGGTAAGATTTAATATGCTCTTGATCTTTCTCAAGAATCTAATTGCTCAGATTAGTCTGTCCTATCTGAAAGCTATAAGTAATACAAACAATTTACATGTCACTCTTAGAAACATAGGGAGGTCCTGAGGAGCTGGAGAATCTGCCTTCTTTCATTATCATATTTATCTGCTATAGACTTAATGTGCAAGGTGCTTTTTTGTAAAAGGTCATTGTAATTTTTCTAGTTGCCTTTATAAAATTATACCAATTAATTTGTAAAATGCACTCTGTTATTGCAGTAATGAGAATTTTTGGCAAAATCGGTGTACCTTGTAAAGGGAGAAAGACACCCATCCACTCCAAACAAGCTCTCCGAAAAGCTTGGCTCTTGTTTTCTTGCTCATTCTCTGCTGGAGGTGTCTCCCTGAGCCCGCAAAGTGTCCTCACAACTGGTAATGAGTCCCAAGTGACACAGCGCTGGTCACATCAGGCCGCATGATTAAGCAGTCTCACCCCTGGGAGCCGTGCTCTGTGCAGGGAGGCACACGTTACATGTGGAAAGCGTTAATTATTCAGTCACCCACTCATTCATTCATTAAGTCCAATGAGTACGGGTTTTGGATTCAAGGCTTCCCATCCTCTGAGCCCAACGCGACACCTCCCCAGGGGCACAGCCACTCCTCACAACCTCTGTGGGGGTGCAGGGCCTGGCCCTCCCCAGGACATGGGCTCATCAGCACACAGACTGGCCACCCTACTGCCCTCCCCAAGGGCAAATTCCTGATGCCAGCCCCTCCTCTCCGCAGAGCAGCGGTTCTCAGACAAAAGCAGAGATGGGTTTTCCCCTTAAACTGCATGAACCCCACCCTAGAGGGAATTCCCTTCTCCCTCAACCCCTGGAAGGGCTGCTACCTTCATGGAATCCCTCTCCTTCCTGAAGGGTTCTCTGCACTTGGCTCTCCGTGTGGAATACTCCTGCTGTGAAGGAGGTGAGGAAAAGAACAGCAGGAGGAAGGAAGAGAAGGAAAAGACCTCCCGGCAGCGGTGCCTTTTGCAGGGTATCATGGGAATGCTGATCCTCCACAAGATCTGGTCTCCTTCTGAGCTCCAGAACTGTGTCTCCACCTCCGTGTGTTTTAACATTTTAACTTCAGTTTAGATGCAAAATACCCCAAACCTCCCTTCCCTGCAAAATAAAGAAAAAAAGAAGAAAAAGAAAAAGAAAAAGAAAAGAAAAAAAGAAAGAAAGGAAGGAAGAGAGGTAGGTAGGGAGAGAGAGAGAGAGAACCATGCCTCTTCCTCTCTACCTTCCTTCCCGTTGTTAGTAGAGGTGCCATCTTCTCAGGACTCCTGCCTTGGGAGCTTGGACACATGCGTCCCCTCCCCCCGCCCCTCTCCACGCGCAGCCCCGCAGTACCTCATTCCCATCTGCTCTGCTGACCCCGTGTCCAGGATCAGTTGTTGCTGTCAGGGCCCAGCTGTCTCATCTCCACCCCACTCCCCCTAACTGCCCGCAGCATTTGCATCTTCAGAAACACGACTTCAGTCCTACCTACTCCTAATCAGGAATGCCCGTCACTGTGGGCTGCCAATCAAATTAAATAAATCTCCTCACTCTTTGGTATTATCTAAATTTGATGTCGTATTTATTATGCCACATATAATAATGGTGTCTCAGATCATTATCATATAATATCCATGCACACGTGTGCACCTACACACAAAGCCCCAGCCAGATAAGGCCATCCCTAAGCACCTCTCCATCTTTCCATTTCCGTTTCTCTGCTCCAGTGTCCCGGGTGTAGGTGGTGGCCATGGAGATGGGAATGAGCTATTTCAGGACTATCCCAGGCTATTCTTACTTTTCGAGGATGCTTGCAAATGGTCCCCTGTGAATGCCTAGATGCCTCTCTACGTGTAGCAGTTTTGCTCTTTGAATTACATTTCTTTTTTTTTACTTTTATGTAAATTTGCTGTCGTATTTATTATATCACATATAATAATGGTGTCTCAGATCATTATCATATGATATCCATGCACACGTGTGCACCTACACACAAAGCCCCAGCCAGATAAGGCCGTCCCTAAGCATCTTTGTGACAGAAGAATCTAAATACACTTCACATCTTTAAAGATAAGGCTGCCTTGAGCATCTCTATCATTCTGGCTCCTAGTGCAACGCCCATGCACACTGAGCACTGAGGACCGACTACTTGCAGTCCTGATACAATCGAGCACACTGTAGGCACGTTTGGTGAATTAACTTAAAAATTCATCAATGGCAGAACAATCCATGCCAAGAATAAAAGTCGCACATTCACAAACTGCAGCTGATAACAACCAAAAGTGAGAGGTCAGGGCTGTGAAACACATGTTTCTCGACTGTGGCCATGATTTTAACCCTAAGATTGTTCCAGAATTGAGCTACCGCATCGACTTCCTCAACCTGCTAAAACAGAAGACCCGGGAGTCCGTGGTCGGAGAGGTTCATTCGGCCAGAGAGCCCGTGCTGACCCAGAGCTCTTGTTTGGTGAGAGCGAACACTTACTGAAACACTGTTTCTGACATCCACCTATCTCTGTTTTTGTAAAGTTTGCAAAACTAAGATCAAGAATTCTCTGCATCTTCACTTTCAACCCACTCCGCATCAACCCCTAAAGTGTTGGATTCCTGTGGGGGTTGGCATAACAGTTGAGCTGGGTGTAGTTTAGTTTGGATTTGGCATTTAGGTAGTGAGTACTTTTTTGAAATAATTCAGTTTAGTTTGAATGTAGTAGGATGTATCTAGGTAGTAAGCAGTCATCTGAAGTAATTATGCTATTGCTAGTTGTCCTGGTATAGGGATGGCTTCTAGGAATACACATGTCCCCCACTATATCAATTTCTGGATAATGAATATGCAAATCAGGGCCAGAGGTCATATGGGTAATCGTGAGTGAGATGCCTAAGGTGGAGTGTGTAAATGAGGGAAACTCAAAAGTGTTACAATGCGCAAATCTAAAGCTGGCCTATGGGAAGGATATTCTACCATCAGACATGTGAAACTATAAATAGAAAACGGATTGCCACAGATACCTATGATAATGAAAGTTCTCTTGTCAGATAGACTTGATGACACAGTACATGTAATTACAAAAGTGGCATTCTTGTTTGTTTTTTGATGAGATTTACAAAACATAAAGTGTATGCAAACTTGGTTACAAGGGGCAAACCTGTAGCAATATTCTCTACAAATACTTCTGTACTGAGGTTTCATGTTTGAGAGACTGCAGGGCTCAGATCTGACAGCTCGGTGTCTTCCAAAGTCTCCCTGGCGGGCTGAGGTCTGATGGATCCAGGTGGAGAGGCACCGACCCTTGCCAGCAGCCCTGGTGGGACAGCTCGTCAGGACAAGTGTCCTAGGGAAAACTCCCGGACGTGGTCAGAATGATCTTCATTATGCTTTAATCAACTTAGACAGCTTCTATACTTTATATTTCAGGGAATCACTTTTATATAGTGTTTCAGTTATTGGTCATACCAAAACTCAGATATACCAGAAAACAAGTGTTCTCAAAAGGAAATTTAAGGAACTTGAAATGCTATGGCTTGTTAAAGCTCACATAGAAAAGAAATTTGATATAGGTTTTCTCAAATTTGATAAAAATCCTAAAACTTTTTATGACACACTCTGTTATAAATTTTGAAAATGGAAGAAAAATTATTTAAACTATCAATGTAATATATAAATTTTCATCAAGCATGGTAAACAAAAAGCATATCTTTATTCATCCTGTGAAAGCACTATTATAAAATCATTATCACATTAAAGACCGATCAGCATATGGGCCATAAACTATAGTAATAAATGATTTAAATAAATGATTTAATAAATGATTAAAAATGTTATTTTTCTGTATTGTGTGATATTTTGGGTATCTGCTTAACCCGCAAAGCCTGTTTTTAATTCCTTTTTTATTCTAAATAATTATTCAATTTCACGTTGAGTTCTTGTGTTCTTTGTCTTTATTAGTGTATATTAAAATGCAATAATATGGAATTTTATACATGCATATAACATACTTTAATCATATTCATCTTCCCTCTCTGTTTTTGGCCCCAGAAATGGAAAAGCCACGTGGCAACCCACCCAAAAATGTATAAGGACCTGTGGCCTTAATCAATCATTCATTCATTCGTTTGTTTATTCATTCACTTATTCATTCCTTCAGCACGCAACTTGTAGAGTGCCTGCTGCCTGCCAAGCCTATAAGAACTGCGCAAATCAGGAATTGCCAGCCACACTGAGTGCTCACTGTAACTGAAGGCAGATAAATAACAAACAAATAAGAAAGCCGTGAAGAAGCAGGAAGCAGGAGAGGCTGCCGGGGAGGTGACCCAGAGCAGCTAAGCGAGCCACCTCGCAGCCCTGGGGACACACGGGTGGGGTGGCAGAGGCCTCTGCCAGCAGATGGGACTGTCCCCACAGAGGCCACTCCCTCCTGCTCAGCAGGGCA
Organism: Dasyprocta punctata; assembly: GCA_004363535.1. Lineage (NCBI taxonomy): Eukaryota > Metazoa > Chordata > Mammalia > Rodentia > Dasyproctidae > Dasyprocta > Dasyprocta punctata. The sequence continues at coordinate 44,633 of RJWM01016405.1, forward strand.
CACGGTGTGGCCGGTCACACTGTCTCGGGTGCAGGAGGCGGGCGGCTCCTAGGGACCAGAGCAAAGCGGGAGTAGGCCCTGCACCACGCGCTGCACATTTTATTCCCTTGGGAGGAAAAAAAGACCAAAGCAAACCTGACACACATTAACACACAGACATTTGAATGCAACCGGATGTGTGCTATTTCTTCCACTTCCCTGTATGTTTGAATATTTCACAGGAAAAGATGTGTATACGGCGTTTGGCCTCTAAACGTGTGAGGAAGAGAAAATGGAAAAGTTGAAAATAAACATCACATGAGCTTCAGATGGAGAGAGCAGAGAGCACCGGCGGGATGCGGGGCTCAGCTCCACAGGTGCACAGCGGAGGCCAAAGGAAAGAAACCACTGTCGGTCGCCAGGCAGAGCAAGCTCTGGAGGAGGTGGAATTCATGGCCTGGGAAAGATTGCTTGTAGTCTGTCTCAGAAATAGGTTTATTTCTATTCATTGTAGTTATTGCACTTAAACATTTTGAAGACAGATAATTTTCCTGTTTTAAACATAGCTTACAAAATCACCTGCAATGCCTATGATTACTCTATTGGATTTTAACTGTTCTTTTTTTAAATATAAATAGGATCATTAAGATTTATACTTCTAAGCCATTTGTGACTGTGTAGGATAAATCAGATCACATGGTGACGATACAGCAGGAGTATGAATTCTGTGGTTAATTACATTGTAGAGTGCTGCTAACAAGTTCTCTGTATGTACTTAATGTGTTGTCTGACTTCTTTTTGTAGCACTCAGTGAATTCTGGTAAATTCATTCTAATTATTCATACCCCATAACTATAACTAAATACATCTTTAAAATTAAATACAAACATACTCACCCTGAGAGAAAAAAATTCTAATAAAATAGCACTTAAAACAAATTTCTAAGTTAACTCAAAAGTAATTAAAACCCATTGCAAAAAGAA
>RJWM01016406.1:0-45462 GCA_004363535.1 Dasyprocta punctata
GCCAATTGTCCATCAGACAAAGGACTTCTATCTAAAACATATAAAGAATTAAAAGAAATCAGGCCCCTAAAATTCAAGGACCCAATCCAAAAATGGGCATCTGAGATGAATACACACTTCTCAGAGAAAGAAATACAAATGAAAAATAGATACATGAAAAAACATTCAACATCGATGGTCATTCGGGAAATGCAAATTAAAACAGCACTGAGATTCCATCTCACTCTAGAAAGAATGGCCAAGATTAAAAAATCAACCAACAACAAATGCTGGAGGGGCTGTGGGGAAAAAGGAACTCTTCTTCACTGTTGGTGGGAGTGTAGACTGGTGCAACCACTGTGGAAATCAATGTGGAGATTCCTCAAGAAGCTAGGATTAGAGATCCCATTTGACCCAGCTATCCTGCTTTTGGGCATTTTCCCAGAAGAATTGAAAACATCATACCACAGTTATATTTGTGCACCCATGTTTATAGCAACCCAATTTGTAATAGCCAAATCTTGGAAACAACCCAGGTGCCCATCAATCAAGGAATGGATAAAAAAGATGTGGTATTTTTATACAATGGAGTACTACACAGCTATCAAGAAAGATTGCATTGAGACTTTTATAAGTAAATGGACACGACTTGAGACCATACTCATAAGTGAGATAAATCAAACCCACATGTGTAAATACCATATTGTCTCCCTAGTGTAAGAAACTGAAAAAGTATATATGATCCAAAATCTTCAATAAATACTGTGTAAGGGTAAAGAACTACTCAAAGAGCAAAAGTAATTGGGAAAGGAAAAGGGAGGAAAAAAGGAAGGGAAAAGGATAAAGACATAAATCTGTATATATGTATATGTAAGATAACTAAAATGACTATACTGCTGAATGTATTAGTTATTGAGAAAGATCGGTTAATACTGATATGATTAGATCAAATTTACATGTCTATATCTGCTAATGTAAACAACCATGTTGAAGGTAATGGTACACAATATTGCAACCATTGTCAAGTTCCTATCATCTTGTTTTGTAAACCTATAATATTACTGTTGTGGATTTGCTGTTTTCATTTGTTTGTCTCTTTTGCTTTTTGTCTTTCTTATATGTGTCTTTTTTCTCTTAAATAAAAACTAAAATAAAATAAAAATTAAAAAACCGGAAATAATTAGAGCAGAAAAAATTAAATAGTAAATTGACATGCCATCCAATGCAGTAAAATTTTTCATTGCTTGCCACAACACAGAAAGATTTGAGCAGAAATTCAGAGTCCTAATCCTGGTGCATGATAGTTTCATATTTAACTCACATTTCCTAAAGGGAAATGAAATCCTGACCTGCCTTAGCCCCATTTGAGGCTGTGTGGAATTATTGGGAGCAGGGAGGAGGATATAGGAAGTTAGGAGAATACCCTGTGCTGGTGGCAGGAGAGAACCTGTGCAGGATGATGTCTTTCCTGTGGTGTATGCAGCTAATGTTATTCATTGCTTTGCTCTTTGAGATTTCAGGAACCTCCAAAAGGAAAGGCATGGTGAGAAAGTGGTCCCTTCCTGGAGTGACAGAGAACTGAAATGGTTGGTGGTGTTGTGAAGTATAATCTGCCAGTGGTTATTTCTCATATAATTGCACATGTGTTTAAGACAGTCCAGTTCAAGTGAATCATTTTTCTACGTAAGAACCCATGGCAGGTTCCATTAAAATGATAGGCTTTCCATTTTCTCTAAGCAATAATAATGTGGGTACTTACAATTACAGGAAGACAAAGCACATGAAATGAAGCAAGCTACATAGAACCGATCGCTCAGTGCCTGGAATGTAGCAAGCCCTCAAAACTAGTTTGTGATGTTATGATTACTGTCTTCCTCCTCTACATCCTTAACGTCATCTTCCTAAAACTTTTAGTGTGCCTAGGAATCACCACAGAATGGCCTGTTTTCTGCTATGTGTGAAACATCAATGGAAAGTCAAAACAAGGTATGAAGAAATCAAATGTGAAATAATAACTCTGCTTTCCCCACTATAGCAATCATCATAAAATTTCCATTCCCTGTAACTGATATTTTCCATATTTCTTGCTCTCCAACTGACAATCTTAAACTGTTGTAATCGTCCTTATGATGAAAAAAAAATACTTTCTAGAATCCTTCCCCCATCATTGAGATCCTCCTTACTTACTAGGTGATACTGTTTCTCTGCTGGGTCACAGTTAAGGAAAAAGACCCTCCTGTGGCTGCTGCCCTGTGAAAGTTCAGTCTCTGTCCTCAAAATTTAAATTAATACAAACTCAGATAGGAGTCTACTGATGCAGACAACCATGGAGCCTGGGACACAGGTACGGTGCTCCCTGGACTGGAGTCATCAAACTGAAGGCCTGAAAACAAGCTGATTACTGACTACTCTATGACCTTGGGGGCTCAATGCCCAGAGCTCATAATTAGCTAAATTGGTTCATGCCATCCCAATCTCTAAGGACTTTCCATTGCTAATGGAGGAAGGAGATAAAAAGAAAATAAGTGTCCACAAGAGTTTTGAGGCTTTTCTTCTACTCAGGTAAAGCTGGTGTGTACTAATTGCTTCTGTTATTTATGTATAAATGGCCATCTGCCTGTATTTCACTCATGAGGTAGAATATACCTAGCAAACAATGTACAACATTAACAATATAAATACACATTTTAAAGACTTTGATTATATTCACATTGTTTCAAAACACTTACCATCACACAAGGTCAAGTAATTTTCATTTCCCAAAGTAAAGTACATAGAGAATATTAAAATTCCCTATTTATCCCATCAGCACTACACCGTAAAAATTTTTAAGAAATGAAAGTTGCAATATTACAATACTAACAAGACCAAGTAGGCAGGACTTACAAGTCTAGATGTCAGGTTCCTGTGCTTTTTCCAAACTATATTCAAATGGATGTGATAAGCCCTAGAGGAGACTGTTCTCCAGTGGGGTGTCGCCAGGGTACATGTAATACCCCAGCTTCTCAGGCTGTAGATGAAGGCGTTCAGCACAATGAGGACCACTGTGTGCATCACAGAAAGTGCTGCACTCTATATAGCAAATTTACATACAGTTGAGATGACATGTGCTCCAAAATAAGCAAAAAATGACAGCTGGGAGACACACGTTGAGAAGATTTCATACTACCAACAATTGGTGGGGTTTTCAGAGTGAGGAAACATTTTTGTAATAAGAGGAAAAATATCCATAAGGTGAAGGGCAAGGAGAACATGGCACCAATGATATACTTCACTGTTAGCAGGGAAGTTGTCAAAACAGGCAAAATTAAGGTAGTGGTCAGGGTTACAAAATAAGCCTGCGATTTCCACATCCTTGACCTAAGAAAATGTTAATACAGTACGACTAGGCAGATATGTGTTCAAAACCCCAGTGCAAAACTAACCAAAATTAAGAAGCCGCAATAAAGAGGTATTGTGATGACTGAGTAAACCAGTGTGTTACAGAAGGCCCCAAAATAATTGTAGGTTATCCCAGTCAGAAACATGGGAACCACGTTTCCAAAGATGATAAAAGAGACCTTTGTGTCAAGCAACCTATGTAGTAGATATCTGTGCTGTGAGCTTGGATGTCCACGATCACCTTTCAGACCATGGTGGAGATGAAACAGAATTAGTCACAGAGGAGACAGAGAGAAGTGCATGGGGTAAGGAGGTGGGAATCAGAGCTGACAGCCACGGTGCTGAGTTCCATGACCAGGTACGTGGACAGAAATAGCCCTAAGAGGACAAGCTGAGAGTCCCAGGGAATGGCATTCTGAGGCAAATGTTAGATTTTTTTGCTTCTCTATAGCTTGGAGGCCTTTGAAAAAGAAAAGAATGTTGGAGAAAAGACGCAAATGTGCAGGTACTAACTACTCTGTATTTTGAAACCAAGTTCTCACCAAAAGTGCATATACCCTTGAGGTCCAATAACCGTCAGTAATCTTTAAGTTGTGACAAACAACATTTTCTTGGAACTCTTTCAATATTGCATTCTGAGTTATTCACCAACTTCTGTACACGCCCACTTCAGAGAGTCATCTGAAAAATTGAGAAGACCAAGAATCTTAGCAACAACAAGCCCACGATCACAGTGAACATCATCCTGCTCTCAAAACAATGAGAATAAGAAATACTATTCTTTCTCTAGAAGAAAGTGGTTCTCATTAAAGGAAATTATAAAAGAATGAAATAGATCTTACTTTATTCTAAGTAAATGTTACAAGTTATCTTGCCTGATAATATTCGTATACAGTAACAATTTGCCTTGCTTTATATGGAAAATAAATAAAGTTAAATGGTCATAATTTGAAAGTATTGCTGTGTGTCAGTTATTCCCCAAGGATAGTTTTTAAAATCATTTTTGAGTTTATTGACTTCACTCCTTTCTGGGTATAAGTGCTGGCCCAAATAATGTTTATTGTATAAAAATGGTGACTAAGCCGGGCGTGGTGGCGCACGCCTTTAATCCCAGCACTCGGGAGGCTGAGGTAGGCGGAGCGTTGTGAGTTTGAGGCCGGCTTGGGCTACAACGCGAGCACAAGGCCGGCCTGAGCTACATAGTGTGACCCTGCCTCAAAAAAACCAAGGCTGGGAGTTTGGCTCAGTGCCTTAAGCGCCTGCCCTGGCAGGTGCGAGGTTGTCAGTTCAATCCCCAGTGCCACCAAAAAAAAAAAAAAAAAAATGGTGACTAAATTGTTTCTTTTTCACTAGTGGAGTCCAAGTCTTAGTGAATATCTTTTAGTGAAATGCACAATCTAATATGACTCGATTGACCTAAAATGTGGCATCTGTGCACATTGCACAAATCAGTGGCTAAAAAAGCAGTGAAATGTTAAGAAATACATCTAAATATTTTATTTATCTACATATTTATTTGTATAAAATGCATTCAGTCTCAGTAAGATAACTTGGGAAAATGCTTTTGAGCTTTTTTGTCCTGTATTCTATATTGAAATGTTGAAACTGCTTGATTTTTTCCAACTTTTTTTGGGGGGGTACTGGAATTCGAACTCGGGACCTTCCACTTGCCAGGTAGGTGTTTATGCTGCTGAGCTATATCCCTAGCCATGATTTATTTCTAATCTCAAACTTCCTTATTTATACTTAAGAATTAGCACCATTGAGATCCCAAAACCCAGATCTGAGTATCAAATTTTTTATTCCTTATTTACACAGTTTTTTTTTTTTTTGGTCAATCTTTCTCAACACATGAGTTAGAATTTTCATAGCTCAGCTATATGAAGAAATCTCCAGTTCACTGTTTATCAGCTCTCACCATAATTTAATTAGAAATTAATGGAAAACAACAAAATATATAGAATGGTGTAAAAACATTCTGGAAATTTCACGATGTGTAATAGAGGAATGATAGTCACCTACTTCACATGATTGTCTTTAAACTGTTTTATTGATGTATACTAGTTTTACTGAATACTGTGTTTCATTTTTCATGCTTGTGCATGCATATAATATACTTTGTCCATTTTTAAAACTTTTAAATTGAGTACATAAGTGTGTCCCAGCCCTAGTTATCATTATTTTTACCTGAAAATATATCAAAATATCCCCCTAGGCTGGTATTATTCTGAAACCAATTTCTTTAGAATGTCTGCATATAAATTTTTGGTGGCTTTTCTCTAAATCAGTGTTCAGAAACGCTGCTATTGATTCAGCAGGCATTTAGAAGTGGTGCACTAATATCACCTGTTATTATTGTCACTTGTAAAAAATAATTTGAAAATGTTTTACAAGAACATTTTTTATTGTTCTTTATTATCTATGAAATTTGAGTTCCTCATGGTGCTGTATGAGCATCTTAAAATGTCTGATCAAAATATTAGGAATACTGCTCCTGGGTTCCATCCAATGGAAAAACAGGCTCATAAATTATGGTGTCCATATCGAGCTTATCAACCAGATCTGGCATCATGTGACTTCTAGCTCTTCTCCATAGACAAAATGACCATGAAATTTAAATATTTACAATCAATTCATGACATAGAGGCAACCTTGATGGGACAGCTAAAGACATGAAAGACAGAAAGAAGCCATGAATATGTTCAAGAGGACAGGAAGTACTGTAAGGGAGATTAATAACCATGTGCCTTTTAATTCAATAATTTTTATTAATTTTAATATTAACCTTAGCCCTTTGATAACAGCTCATCTGAGGATGATATAAAATGTGACACTACTGAAACATGAAAACATTTCATCTGACGACATTTTATTGAATGGAACAAAGATGACTTGTCATTATTATTATTATTATTATTATTATTTTGGTAATGGGGATTGAATTCATGAACTCGTACTTGCTGGGCAGGTGCTTGTGCCACTGAGCTATATCCCCACCCCCATGACTTGTCATTATGAACAATAATTCTATCTCAGTTTTATTTATCTTTATGTTTTAGCTTCACACATATAAATTACAAAAAGAACATCCCCCCTTATGCACTGAATGCAGTTGTGCCAACCATAAATCAACTCAGATAAAATCTTGAGTCTTAGATATACTAACCTACAAGATATTGACAAATAGTAAACCAACCAGAGGTATAATTAAATTTCAGGCCTAAGCGTAATTCATAGTAATCTTTCTCATGTTTCCCAGCCTTCAGGATGTTTTCAGAGGAAGTCCAGAGCTGTTCCATACATGTGTATGGAATGTATGTTATAAAATTGTTTCCAGTCTCCTGAGCAGGAAGATAATTAAGACTTCACTCTAAGTCTCCCTTTGAGCTTGAATGGGCTGATGAGATTGTTGCAGCAAAATGTGGGAAGCTGCAAGGATATCTAGGAGTGGGAAAAAATAGTTACCTATTCTGGATTGTGTGCCTGTTCTTTCTGTGATAATTGCTAGAGGTCTCAGCCACTATTCCTATAATCATGAAAGCTTTTGGCATACACTGTTCTATCTTGTGTTCTATCAGACACCCTCTAAACGTGTGTACAGTGAGAAAGAGATTTATTCTTGGGTTGAAAAAGAAGTCAGGTGGACAGCGGACTTCTCAAGGAAAGGACTTATCCTGGAAGTATTTGCCTGCCCACGTGTCCACTGCTTCTAATCAGATTTACCAATTCAAAAATGACTTCAATATTTCTAGCTAAACACCTAGCACAAGTTACCTTCAAATGCTGTGCTCTTTAGTTTTCTACAAAATAAAATATCTCAGCATCTGGCAATCTAGATGGTCTCATTTTCAGTTTGTTCTGTTGTGATTTTTGTCTCATTCATTCTGTCCCTCATTATTTAAACCTTTTTCAGTGTTTAGGAAAAGGTAGAGATGAATCCATTTTCTGCTGCCAGTGATGATAAATCTAGGGGAAGGAGAATCACTGTGGAAGGAAAGCAGAAGTTGAGATGAGATTTCCCTGTCCTTCATCACAAGCACCAATACACACATCACAGTACTTGTTGAAATTCAGCGCCTTGTGTTCCACCTGTGTTCATAAAACTGCTGTGCTTGTCCTGATGAGGAGAAATTATGTTTCTGATGAACCTGCATCCATCCTTTATCTTAGCACTGACTGGGTTCTGCTGCATTCACACTGGGAAACCGCCATGGAATGTGGACGTGGTGCTCCTACCCTGCATGGTACCCAATCGAAACTCAGGCCTGACCCTCAGTACTGATATGAATGGAGTCTCTGATGCAAGCCTGCTGAGGCAGATGGCCAGAGGAAAAGGAGACACAGTTTTGATGACCACTGGACTTGTCAGGCCATAGATGCAGGTTACCAGCTTAGGGAACTATCAAAGTGCCCACTGTGAAGGCCGTCGTACTGTTTCTGGGAGATTTTACTGTGAATGAGCCAAGTTACAATCCAAAGTCTGGGCTACAAAATAAGTTAACAAGTGACAGGTGAGATTTGTGCACAGAGAAGGCCAGCAGGTGGTGAGGCTGTAAGATGGAGGAAAACAATTTCATGATAAGGGAAAAATCATCGCTTTCATTGGGGGAAAGCAAATATGGTGCCAGCCTTATGCTTCACTGTGCTATTGGTGAAGTTATCAAAATTAGGCATGATTAAGGAAGTGTGGAGGGTCACAGAAGAAATCAGAAATTTCCATATTCTTGCAGCTGATAGACTGAAAGACAGTAAAGCTCTAAGCTGGAGGTCCAAAGAGCTAAGCAAAAATGATGCCAAAATTCAGAAGACACAAAGGTGAGAATTTCTGGTGACCAAGAAGGTGACTGATGGACCAAAGCTGACCACAGGCCATCAGGTGCACACTTTCTAGGTGCTGAAAAATACTTTCAAAAGACATTTTTGTTACGGGTCCCACATAGGAGACAACTGTACTGTGAGTTCAGATGTCTACAGTCATCTTTTCGATGATGGTAGAGGTTAAGTAGATATCTGATGAAGAGGGGGCAGAGAAAAAGAAATACATGGAGATGTAGAGGCGGCATTCAGAGCTATGAACTAAGATAGTTAGCAAGTCCCTAGAACCATGAGCAGATATATGGCCAGGAACATGTTCAAGAGGAAGTACAACAGTTCTGGACCCTCCAAAAGACAAGTGACATGGAATCCTGAGACATTAAGTTAGATTTTGTGCTTCTGGAGTACTTGAGCAACTTCTGAAAAAGAAATGAGGGGTGTCCAACTCTCCAAAACAAGCATCACCATTATACAATATTATCATGTGATAGTAAAATGCATTAACATTTTTATAAAGAAAAGATTGAGAAAAAGGATACAAATAAACAGGCACATAGCACTCTGTATATACTTTGAATCCAAGTATTCACAAGTAAGGTATATACACTCATGGGCCATAGACTGTCAGCAAAATGCCAGTTATGTTAAGTTCAGTCTTCCTAGAACTCTTCCAATACTGGTTTCAGAGTTCTTCATCTCTTTTCTATGCACACCTGCCTCAGAGATACTTAGCTGAATGATTTAGAAGATCAAAAACATCAGCAATAACAAGTGCATGACCCTAGTATACTACAGCCCAGGGTTTTATAAAATGAAAGAGAAACAGAATTATTCTTCTGTCTTTAAGAATAAAATGCTTCTCTTTACTGGACATTAATTAGAAGCACTGAAAGACATTATTTTAAGAAAATGTCACAAATTCATTTAACTTAAGTTATTTGTGGGCATTCAGGAAACACCAGGACTACTTTGGGTGGACAATAAATATAGTTAGTAGTTCAGAGTCAAAAAATTATTATGTGCCAGTTTTCTCCCAGGAATTTCTCAACATTTCTCAGCTCTGTGATTCTCCTCCTCTAGGAGTGTAAGTGTTCTGTCAAATAATTTTTATCTTTTAAAATATATGTGTTTGATAATTTCTCTCCTTGTTTTGTTTTTGTTTTTGTTTTTGTTTTTGTTTTTGTTTTTGTTTTTTGCGGCACTGGGCAGGCCCTTTGGTCACTGAGCCAAACTCCCAGCCCTGGTTTTTTGAGGCAGGGTCTTACTATGTAGCTCAGACCAGCCTTGCACTCGCATTGTAGCCCAAACCGGCCTCGAACTCACAACGCTCCTCCTACCTCAGCCTCCCGGTGCTGGGATTAAAGGCGTGGGCCACCACACCCAGCTTCTCTCCTTGGTTTTAATGAACTCAAAATTTTAACAAAGAAGTTTTAGTTAAATACGAAACATAATATGATACTGGGGACCACCAATGTGTAATTAGTGCATACTGCACCTTTTAGTGGTCAAAAAAAATGAAATATTAATAAAACACATTTGAAGTTTTAAAATTTTACATAGGTTTGTTTATATCAGTCTGAATCAACTTCAATAAAATAGCAGGTGAGGAAGTGTCTTTTAAATTTTTTTCTTTATTCTATGTTCTCCTTATTCTGCCATAACAATTTAATTGATTTTCTAATCATAGGTTTTCTAATTTTAAGTTAGACTTTAGCAGCAGGTAAAACATAAAGCCCAAGTGTTTGTCCCAATTGTCTTTTCCCTAGTTGACAGATTTTGTCACCTATCCTCCCTGCTACAAGAATTGCAATTCTCTTACCCCACCTCAGTTTTCATGATGATTTAATCAGGAAACATTGCAAAAAAACAGAAGTACCTCAAATTAGATTTTTAAAAAGCCAAGTAGTTTTGTCATTCAAAATATGGAGACAATAATTATTGTAGATACTTTTTAAAAGTTGAGCAATCTTTTAATTTGGTTAAAATAGTTGATCTCAATTCCATTTATCAGCATACATGGTGGCCTAAAATCAAAATTAGCTTAATCAGAATATCAGCATGTGAAGTTTTCCATAGCCTTTTCTTATCAGGATGGGGAACCACTACCTTGAATAAATTCCAGGGTTTAGAAGTGATGGATTGATATTGCATGTTATTAACTTCAGAAGAACAGCAATTTAAACATTTAAAACATTTAACATTTGCTTCATAACTAATAATTATCATTATTTGAATTACTACCTTTATGATGTGAGTTCTTGTTATCTCCCTGATTCTATTGTCCTGGACACTATTTTCCCAAACTACTGTCAGGAATTTAGTGGGCAGATTGGTAGATTTTCCTCTCAATATTTATATGTCAGTATTGATATATGTACCATAAAAAGTTTTCTTAAGAACCTGCACAAAATCTGGGCACAGTAGCACACACTTGTAATAGTAGCACACTTGAGGCTGAGGCAAGAGGTTTTCTGAGTTCAAATCCAGCCTGGTTACACTGTGAATTCAAAGTCAACTTTAACTACATAGGTGAGACCCTGTCTCAAAGAAAACAACAACAGTAATAATAAACAGCTGAAAAGCACTTAAAGTTCATCAATACATAACAGCCCTTCTTGCTCTTGTAATGTGGGAGTTTACATTGACAGGTAGATCTCTGTGAAATAAATGCATACAGTGCTGCAAGTGCTTTAACTGACCCAGGGCATTACCTGGTGGAGGGACATCATTTCATGTGTAACTTTACTGTGATGACACTCTTCAAAATTCTTTCCTCACATCAAATGAGTTAGAATTTCTGTGCAGCATGTGGGTGGAGGATAGTTGTTTGACTTCCAAAATTAATGCAAGTTCAATGTCACTATTAATCATCTTCATATCTTGCCCCAAAATATTAGTCATTATCATATAAATCTTCTTTTTACAAATAGGTCATCAAAATACCCCAAAGATTCATCCACTAATAATTCTTCCAAGGTAAATAATCAATGCATTTTATTTATTTATTTATTTATTTATTTTATTTTATTTTTTTAGTTAAAGTCCTTTTCATTGCCTTTAATGTGATAACACAAACGCAAGCATCAGTAAGCAGTATCTCCAAAACTGGTGAATGAACCATCAGAAGCCCGCTGGTAGGGTCCATCAGACAACTACTGATAAGAAGCTTCCTCCAAAAACTCACATCAAGGGAAGAAGCCAGGAATCTTAAACTCAAACTACTAAAACAGTCAAATTAGAATGGAAATCACCTCTGCCTAGCCTTTCCTATGTCAGAGAAGAAATAAAGCAACCATTTTACTCACACTTGTAAAAATAAGGGAAATTGATTTGGGGGATTTTTATAACCAATTGTAACACTAAAGAAAAGAGATTACTTTCACAGATCTACATGGACTCACGTATCCAGTCACAGCTGTGTTCCAATCAACAAGGTAAGAGTGAAGAACATGTTAGTTTTGCTAAATGTATATTCAGCATTATTCAATAGTTGCTAAAGAATATGGAAGTTTAGTTTAAGTAAGGAGTAGCTTTCCTTTCCATCATGAAGATAGAATGTATTAGTTATTGAGAAAGAAAGGTTAATACTCATATGATCAGATCAATTTTACATATCTATATCTGTTAATGTAAACAACCGTGTTGAAAGTAACGATATGCAATATTGCAACCATTGTCAAGTTCCTATCACCTTGTTTTGTAAACCTATAATCAATGCATTTTAAATTGCTTCAAAAATAATATTTGTCTCTTACTCCACTAAAACAGTGCCCTGGGATGAAGTCAGGAAACCAACATTTTAATATCGTGTGTTGTCCTGCTACAATTTACAGAGTAAGTATGAATCTCTACACCCTTTGTGCTTATACTGTTTTCTGTAAAACAGACTACAACACTCATTTCTATAGCATGTGTGGCACATGATAAAGAAAGGAAAGAAAGAAAGCAAGCAAACATAATGACTACAGAAATCATGAGCTTATTTATACATTTGCCAACAGTCTTTGGGGCCTTGAATGATGCAAAAATTCAAAATATTTCCCACTCCAAGCAATAAGGTTTACAGGCCATTTTCTCTTTGTGTCATTTCTGCTTTTTATGCTCATTAAAATTATTATAGCAGCAAAATTCATGCTAGATAACTTTTTATTTTAAAAACAAAAAAGTAAAAACTGTGATACAGAATTTCAAAACAAAATAATAGAAGATTAACACTGGTTAATGTATTGTGTATTGTTATTTTCAAAGTAGTTATTTAGATTACAAGATATACCCATGAAAAAAGGGATACAATGATTGAACAACAAGAACACAAGCTGTTCTTTTTTATCAACTAACAGAGATTAGTAGTATAGTTATCTATCTATCTTGTTTGTATGTATGTATATATATATATGTATATAATCTTTTCACTTACCCCAGTAGTTCTTTCCTTTTGAGCAGTTTTAGTCCCTTTCAGCTTCACAGTATCTATTGTATGTTTTGAATCTTAGTTACTCTCAGTTTTTTACACTAGGGAAACAATACAATATTTACACATGTGAATCTAACTTATTTCACTTATGAGTATGGTCTCCAGTTGCATCCATTCACCTCTAAGTCCCAAGTTTATCCTTCTTTATAGCTGAGTAATACTCCATTGTATAAAAATACCATGTCTTTTTTATCCATTCCTTGGCTGATGGGCATTCCCGTTGTTTCCAAGATTTTACAATTACAAATTGTGCTGCTATAAATATGGGTGCACATATATCACTGTGGCATGATGTTTTCAATTTCTGAGAAAGGGAATAGCTGGATTGAATGGGACCTCCAATCCTAGTTGTTTCTTTTTTTTTTTTTTTTTTTTTTTTGTAGCACCTGGGATCAAACTCACAACCTTGAGCCTGCCAGGCAGGCACTTAAGCCACTGAGCCAAACTCCCAGTCCTAGTTTTTTGAGGCAGAGTCGCACTATATAGCTCAGACCAGCCTTGCGCTCATGTTGTAGCCCAAGCCAGCCTCAAACTCACAACGCTCCTCCTACCTCAGCCTCCCGAGTGCTGGGATTAAAGGTGTGCGCCACCACGCCCGGCTCAATCCTAGTTTTTTAAGGAATGTCCACAGTGGTTGTACCAGTTTACACTCCCACCAACAGTAGAGAAGTGTTCTTTTTCTCCACAGCCCTCCAGAGCCCTGCCCTGATTTTTTTTAAGAGGATAAAACCAAGGGAAATAAAACAGAATAAAGCCAATAAAAAATAAACCAGCATCAGTGATATAGGACTTCAAAACCTTATGAAACCGACAAAACTTACCATAATGCCTTTTGTTGTCTTCAAAATAGCTGCAGATACTTTTGGACATGGTAAAAATGGAATAAAACAGAATAGAATAGAAACAATAAAACCAAACAGTAAATTCAATAAAGGACTGCAAAACAAGCCACTAGTAAATTTCAAAATGGCTACCATAATATGTCTTGTTATCTTTCAAACAGCTGCTCATGTCATCAGATTTAACATAATCAAACAAAACAAAAGAGAATAAAACCCAACCCAACAAAACAATGAAAATGATAAGGTTTCCTGGCCTGGACTGGTTCCTGGTGAGGCCTGGTTCTCCCTGCCACAGTCAGCGAATGGCACAGACTCACAGAGAGAGGCTTGGTTGTGGCTTATTGTTTGATTTCTTGACGGCAGCCATTCTTTCTGGAGTGAGATGGAATCTGTGTTGTTTTAATTTGCATCTCTTGAATGACCAGTGATGTTGAACATTTGTTTGTATATTTATTTGCCATTTGTATTTTTTCATCTGAGAAGTGCTTACCCATCTCAAAAGTCCATTTTTGGATTAGGTCATTGAATTTTGGGAGCCTGATTTTTTTCAATTCTTTATATGTTTTAGATATAAGTCCTTTGTTTGAGGGACAGTTGCCTAAAATCTTTTCCTATTCGTGGATTGTCTTTTCACTCTGTTGATGATTTCTTTTGATGTGCAGAAACTTTTTAATAAGAGGAGATTGCAGTTGTTGATTCTTTGGAATACATCCCATGTGGTCTGGGTTTTTTTCATGAAGTCTCTGCACCCCTATGTATTCAAGATTTCTATCTATTTTCCCTTCCAGTAGAGTTGTGTTTCTGTTTTAATGTTTAAATCTTTGATCCATTTTGACTTTAGTTTGGTACATGAAGATAGGTAGAGGTCTAGTTTTAATCTTCAGTGTGTGCAAAGCCAGTGTTGCCAGCACAGTTTATTAAAGAGACTATCTTCCGGTGAACGTGTTTGGACCCTTTGTCAAAGATAAGCTGGCTGAATGTGTTTCGAGTTGTGTCTACATCT
Organism: Dasyprocta punctata; assembly: GCA_004363535.1. Taxonomy (NCBI): domain Eukaryota; kingdom Metazoa; phylum Chordata; class Mammalia; order Rodentia; family Dasyproctidae; genus Dasyprocta; species Dasyprocta punctata. The sequence continues at coordinate 14,495 of RJWM01016406.1, forward strand.
TCTATTCTGTTTCACTGATCCTCAGGTCTGTTTTTTTGCCAATAGCATACTGATTTTATCACACACAGTAGCTTTGTGGTATAATTTCAAGTTAGGAATTGTGATGCTGCCTGACCTGTGTTTGTTGCCCAGAAATGCTTTTGTTATTCTAGGTCTTTTCTAGTTCCAACTGAATTTCAAGAGTGATTTCTATAGGTCTCTGATGTGTGCTAATGGCATTTTGATTGGAATTGCATAAATTTGTATATTATGGGGCCAGGGATACAGCTCAGTGGCACAGTGCCTTCCTGGAAAGTGCAAGGTCATGAACTCAATTCCTGGTACAAAAAAAATCTGTATATCAATTTTGGGAGTATGGCCATTTTTACTATGTTGGTTGTTCCTATCCATGAGCAAGGGCTGTCTTTCCACTTTCTGATATCCTTTTTGATATTCTTTCTCATAATACTGTAATTTTCAATGTATAGATCTTTTCTTTCTTTTGTTAGATTGATTTCCAAGTATTTCACTTCTTTGGATGTTGTGTAAAGGATGTGGCTTCCCCAGTTTCTCTGTGAGTTTGATCCTTGTGTACAGGAATGCTACTGATTTTTGAGTGTTGCCTTTGTATTCAGCTACATTGCTGGATTTGCTTAAGTCTATTAGCCTTTCGGTGGAGTTTTTATGGTCTTCTATGTAGAGTATCATGTCATCTGCAAATGATGATTTAACTCCTTCCTTTCCTATATTTATTCCTTTCATTTTTTTCCCTAGTCTAACTCCTCTGGCTAATATTTCCAGAACTATATTGAATAGGAGCGATGATAGTGAACCTCCTTGTCTTGTTCCTAATTTTAGGGTGAAAACTTTCAATTTTTGACAATTTAGTATAATGTTAGTTGATGGTTTGTCATAGATGACTTTTATCAGATTTAGGTAAATACCATCTATTCCAATTTTCTGTGGAGTTTTTATTATGAATGGGTGCTGGATGCTGTCAAATGATTTCTCTGCATTATTGAGATGATCTTGTGATTTTCGTCTTTTGTTCTGTTAATATGGTGTACTACATTTATTGACTTGTGTATGTTGAACCATCTCTGCATACCTGGGATTAAAACTACTTATAGTACTCATAGTGTACAGTCTTTTTGACGATTTGTTGCAGTCTGTTTGCCAGTATCTTATTGAAGATTTTTGCATCTATGTTCATTAGGGAGGTTAACTTGTAATTTCATTTTTTGGTTGATTCTTTCTCTGGTTTTGGAATCAGGATAATACTTGCTTCCAAGAATGATTTTGAAATTATTGCTTCCCTTTCAATTTCCTTAAAGAGTTTCAACATTAGTGGTCTTAGTTATTTTCTAAATTTCTTGTAGAAGTCAATGTTGAATCTGTCGGCACCTGGGGTTTTTTTGTTGGTAAGCTTACAATTATATTTTTAATTTCATTGCGTGATATTGAGTTTTTAGAGTTTTTATATCTTCTTGATTTAGCTTTGGCAATTTGATTGTTTAGGCATCTGTCCATTTCTTCTGTGTTTTCTGTGTTATTATAGTACAGGTTCTCGAGGCAAGTATTGAAGATCTTCTGGATTCCTGTAGGATCTGTTGTGATTTCCCCCTTTTTATTCCTAGTTGCTCAAATTTGTGTTTTTTCTTTCCTCTTTTTGATGAGATTGGCTAATAGTTTATCAATTTTATTTATTCTTTCAAAAAACCAACTTTTTGATTCATTCGTTCTTTGTATTGTTTTTTAGTCTCCAATGTGTTAATTTCTGATCTTTAGAATTTGCTCCCTTGTAAGCTTTGGGTTTGATTTTTTCTTCTTTTTCTAGAAGTTTGGGATTTAACATTAAGCTGTTTATTTGCACTCATTCTATTTTCCTGTTGTGAGAGTTCATTGCTATAAATTTCCCTAGTAGGACTTCTTTCATCACGTTCCATAAGTTCTAGTATATTGTATTGATGTTATTGTTTAAGTGTGGATACCGTTTAATTTTGTCTTTAATTTCTCAGTGACCCATAGATTGTTCAGAAGGGTGCTGTTTAATTTCCATGTGTTTATGTAGTTTTTCTTATTTCTTTTGCTGTTGATTTCCAGTTTCACTGTGCTATGGTCAGACCATATGCGTGGGATGATTTCAATTCCTCTACATTTACTTAAGCATGTTTTATGGGTTAATATGTGGTCTGTTTTGGAGACCATTCTGTGTGCATCTGAGAAGAATGTGTATTTTGATGTTCTGGGGTGGAATACTCTGCAGACATCTGTCAAGTCTATTTGTTCACTGACTTGGTTTAATTCTGATATTTCTTCATTGTTTGTCCATCTAATTGATCTATCTGTTTGCGACAGTGTGGTATTAAGGTCCCCAAGTAGAACTATGCTAGTGTTTATTTGATTTTTTTTTTTTCGGTACCAGGAATTGAACTCACAACCTCGCGCCTGCCAGGCAGGCACTTAAGCCACTGAGCCAAACTCCTGGCCCTACTTTTTTCCTAGGCAGGGTCACACTATGTAGCTCAGGCTGGCCTTGTGCTCACATTGTAGCCCAAACCAGTCTCGAACTCACAATGTTCCTCCTACCTCAGACTCCTGAGTGCTGGGATTAAAGGCGTGCGCCACCACGCCCGGCCAGTGTTTATTTGATTTTTTATGTCTGTTAATATTTGTTTTATGTAGTTGGGTGTACCGGTATTTGATGCATATATGTTTATGATTGTTAACTCTTCCTGTTGGAGTTTTCTCCTAATAAGTACGTAGTGTCTTTCTTTGTCTCTTTCGATCAGTTTTGGATTAACGTTTGCATTGTCTGCAAACAACATAGCTATCTCTGCCTTTTTACAGATTCCTGTGGTGTGGAGTATTGTTTTCCATCCTCTGACTTTTAGTCTATGAATTTTGGGGGATTTAAATGTGTTTCTTTAAGGCAGAACACTGTTGGATCGTGCTTCTTTATCTATTCTGCCAGTGTGTTTCTTTTGATGGGTGAATTGAGACCATTTACATTGACTATTATCACTGATATGTGTTGGCTTATCTTTTTCCTATTATTTTCCTGTTCTTGGTTCCCTGTCTTTCTCTTATGTTTAATTGCTTGCCCTACCTGGTGGCTTCTATTGTTCTTGTGGTTGTGGTCTTCATTTTCTCTAATATTTCCTTTAGAGCAAGATATCTACCCAACAGACTGATATCATTCCCCTTGTAGTTCTGTTTTAAATATTTATGAAAGTATCCGTACTGTTTAACACAGTAGAAAGCCTGTTTTTCATCCTATTTCTAGAAATGACTTCCTATCACTTCTTCAACATTCTTATGGTGGGAAATGAATTGCTAGATTCATTGAACTCAATGGGTGGAGGGCTTTTCAAGGGCATGAGAACCAGGAGGCTCATGTGAATCATCTCTTCTTTTACCAGAACTTTGAGCACAAAGCACATTGAAGTCATGTCATTCTACTTTCCAGCATAGTTTCCAATTCAGCACACCACCAACATCTCAACGAATAGTTCCTTGAGACAAATACAACAAATGGACACGATTTTCTGAGCATTGAGTATTCCCACAGACATCTCTCAGCTTCCCCTAGAAGTGCGCCCAGCTGTACAGTGCTATTAGATATCCTGGTGTCTGCTACACGGATTCCAGTCCCTCCATCAAAATCATGCAACCCACAACCATTCCAAACTTAAACGTCCTCTATGATTCTGATTTTTCCTCCAAAGAAGGAAATCATCTTGCTCCAGAATATATTTTCTGTAGATTTAATTGTGATATCAACTTTTGAATCCTTTGATAAAATGTGCCTGCTCTTAGTTGCCCATGATCACGTGACTCTGGGGCAAGATGATAACAAGTTTGAACCCAGTCCACTTAGTGAGAACCAGTCTCAAAATAAAAAATAAAAAAAGAACTGGAGATGTAGTTCAGTGTGAAAGCCCTGGCTTCAATTCCATGTACTTCTAATAATGACAGTAATAACCACAATAATAATATTAGTGGCTCCTGGTGATTGATTTCTTTCTCATGAATAAAGTGTTTTTTTGATAAAGTGGTTTGTATGTAAATAGCAATCTCTTGAAACACTGTATAAAGTACCTCTTGTGTAAATCTGTGTTGAAGGAAGCAAAATTTGGAGATTGTCTTTACATGATTGAAAGGAAAGCTTTATATATTCCTAATCAAAGTAGTTATGAAAGACAATGAAAGGTTTCACCGTAAGCACATATGTGACAGAGAAGATTCTAAGAAGACACTTAAATGGCAGTAGTATAGATAAATACAAAAGGCAGAGGTTGTGTGTTGAGATATTTACAAGACTTGAGTCATACAAACTGCATTCCTGAACTGAAGTTATTGTATATTAGATACAACACATAAAAGCAATGATTATAGCCAAGAATTTAATTTAAAAACTGAAATAGTTGTTTTTTTATGTCTAAATGTCAACAAAGGACACAAATAATGGAAAGAAACAAGGAAACATGGTTCCAAGCATAAATTGAATCTTCAGAAATTGACTATCAAATCTTTCTTAAGGAACAGAGAACAATGGCTTATGTGAAAATAAATTAAAAATAACCACATGGTCCTGGGGCTGTGACACACAAATGCATCCAAGCACTCTGGGATCCTGAGGCAGAAGGATCACAAGTTCAAACCCACCCTGAACAACTTAGTACTTATCAAGATGTTGCTCAGTGCAAAAGCCCTGGGTTTGATCCTAAGTGCTGCAAAGTGAAAATAAAAATAACCATCTGAAAGATAGTCAACAAGCTAGGAAAATCAGGAAAATGATGCATGAACAAAATAAGAATATTAGCAAGAATATTAACGGAGATGTAAACTATTAAAAATAAAGAAATTTTGAAGCTGAAGAATATGATTAAAATTGAAATATTTGATAGACTGTTTATAGCAAACTCTATCAAGCAGAAGGAAAAATCAGTGAACTTAAGAACAGGTTAATTGACATTATCGAATCAGTTAACCAGCAAAAAAAAAAAAAAAGATGAAGGAAAGTGAAGATATCTTAACAAAATTGAGGGATATCATTGAGGAGAAAATTTTTGCACTATGGAAGTTCCAGAAGAAGAGAGAGAGAGAGAATGAAACAGAAAGCAAAATTTTTAAAAATAATAGAAACTTGCAAATTCTCAAATTTAAAGAAGTAGACATATATATTCAAATCTGAATAAACTTCAAATATGATAAATCAATGACAATCACATTTACACATATTGTCACAAAAACGATTCTGAAAACAACAAAGGAAAATCAACACATCATATTCAAAGAAGGTGTATAAAAGTGTATCAGCAAATTGCTCAGTGAAGTAAGAGGTTCCTTTAGAAATACTCATGTTCAGGATCACAAGTTCAAGGGCAACTGAATGAGGCTGTGTCTCAAAATAAAACATTTAAAAGGCTGGGAATGTAGCTATCAAAATGATGTGAATTTTATTTATCTTTTCAGATTATTTTCTTTATTAGTACATGCTTTTAGTACAAAATGTTTACATTCTTTGTGTAGAGTTGGTACATGTACATAATACATCTTAATTCCTGTTTTCATCCCGTTTCCCTTCTCCCAACCCCCCTCCATCCATCTCATGATCACTCCTCATTTTTGTACATGTTTGAAGTACGTAATGTTTAAATTACTTGTATAGAGTTGTACATACATAACACATTTTTGTTCCATTTTTTATCCCCTTTACCTCCCCACCCTTTCTTCTCCCTCCATCTCTTGATCGCCTTCAGCTTCAAGAAAGATCTCTTTCCCTATTCCCTATTATTTATCTTTTATTTCACTCTGTGTTTATACTTTGGATTTCTCATACAAGAGAAATGTGATATCTAAACTTGTGTGTCTGATTTATTTTACTTAACATTATGGTCTCAATATGTATCCATTTTCCTACAAATGACTCAAGTTTATCTTAACAGAAGAGTAGGACTCCATTGCGTATGAGTATTACATTTTCTTTACTCATTCATCTGTTGATTGAAATACAAATAAGCCACTTCCAAGATTTAGCTTTTATGAATTGTGCTACTATAAGCATAGGTATGCATGTATCATTGTATTATGATGTCTTCAGCTCTTTCAGGAAGATACTTACTTTAAGCGTACTTTTAAAAGAGTTGTTTATCTTTCTAGGGTGTTGGATCATTAATAATAAGCTACAGAAGGCCCCACTCATATAAAAGGACTCAGGAATATACAAATGCAGTGAGTACAGAATACTCCCTCATTCTCATTAAAGACAGGTCAAAATAACAATATTTAGATATGAAACATGAAATTCCTATCATTTTGTTTTGTAAACCTATAATGTCACTGTTGTGGATTTGTTGTTGTCATTTGTTTGTCTCTTGATTTTTGTCTTTCTTTTGTGTGTCTTTTTTCTCTTAAATAAAAATAAAAAATAGGTATGAAACATGAATGGAAGCTGTACAAGGTACAAAATGATGTGTGATGAATGAGGTGAGATTTGCTGGTCTGTCCAACTTGTCCTCCCAATGGGATCAGACAGTCTTTGTGAGGAGCCTCCACATAGCTCTCTTGATGTCTCTGTTTCTTAGGCTGTAGATGAACGGGTTAAGCATGGGGGTGACTACAGTATACACTACTGAGGCCACTGCACCCTTCCTTGGAGAAAGTGAGACAGCTGAACTGAGGTACACACCAAGCCCTGTCCCATAAAATAAGCAAACCACTGACAGGTGAGACCCGCAGGTAGAGAAGGCTTTATACTTCCCACCTGATGATGGGACCCTTAGAATGGAGGAAACAATTTTATAGTAAGAGAAAAGAATCCCTGAGATGGGAAGAAAACCAGAGATAGCACCCACAAAGTACATGACCATATTATTGGTAAAGACATCAGAACAGGCAAGGTTGAGGAGTTGTGAGGGGTCACAAAAGAAATGAGAAATTTCCACATTCTTGAAATAGGTAAGTTGTAACACAGTTGAATTATGCAGCTGAGAGACCAAAAGGCTGATGAGAACTGACACCAAAACCAACAAGCCACAGAGGCGAGGGTTCATAATGAGCTGGTAGTGCAAGGGGTGACAGATGGCCACAAAGCGGTCATAGGCCATCACGCTTAGAAGCAGACTATCCAGACATCCAAACAGCATAAAAAAAGACATCTGTGTCAGGCAGCTTGCGTAGGAGATGACTCTGCTGTGAGTTTGGATGTCCGTAATCATCTTTGGAACCGTAGTAGAGGTGAAACTGATATCAGCCAAGGACAGGTTGGAGAGGAAGAAGTACATGGGGGTGTGGAGGTGGGAGTCAGAGCTGACGGCCAGGATGATGAGCAGGTTTCCAAGCACTGTGACCAGGTACGTGGACAGGAACAGGCCAAAGAGGACGGGCTGCAGGTCGGGGTCCTCTGAGAGACCCATGAGATGAAATTCTGAGACCCGTGTTAGATTTTGTGCCTTTATATTGCCTGGACAACTTTTGAAGAAGAAAAGCTTGTTTAAAAATGGAAATAAGTTAACCACTTAACAGTTTACCCCAAATGTCACTTGGGCAGCATGTTTGTTGACTTATTGACTGTGCTAAGCATTGGTCTGACAGGTGGCATGCCAACCAGTTGATTCTTGTTTGCATGAGATACACTCATATATCTGTTTATTTGTTTTACATCAACTATTTCATTTGCATACTTGTTTATTTAGAATGTTGTATTTGCCTTTGATGTTTGTTTCTAGTGAAATCCCTAATGTTCTTGTTATTTTCTTGTACTAATTCGTGTTTATTTTGTGAAAGATAACCTATAATTTTGTGCTACGATTTATAAAAACTCCCATAAGTAAATTCAATATAATTTTTATACTTCTCCAGAACTCGGTAATACTCTTTTTTTTTTTTTAGTTTTACATTTATTTTATTATTTTTAAAAATTTTGTGGAAAAATAAAACAAAATTTCATAATAAAATAATAGGAAAATAATATTATTATATTACTCGTTATCTTCAACACAGTTACTCAGACTACAGGATATGGACATAAAATATTCTCCAAATGATATTAGCACAAACCTTTCTTTTCAATGAACTAAGGGAAACTAGTACTATAACTGTCTTGTATTTTTTCCCTTTCCCTTCTTTTCTTTCTGCTTTACTCCACCCTAGTTTCTCTTTCCTTTTGAACAATTTCTTTCCTTTTCATTTTTTTTTTAACAAAAGAAAAGTAAGAAACCAAAGCAAAACCATTTCACAACCAGTCAATTCCATTTCACTCTTTTACAACACAAAACAGACACGTTTGGAACACTGAGACTGGATAGGAAGGAAGTGCCAAAAGCTCTACAAAAACAAAACAAAACAATAGCCGGGCGTGGTGGCGCACGCCTTTAATCCCAGCACTCGGGAGGCTGAGGTAGGAGGAGCCTTGTGAGTTCGAGGCCGGCTTGGGCTACAACGCGAGCGCAAGGTCGGCCTGAGCTACACAGTGTGACCCTGCCTCAAAAAACCAGGGCTGGGAGTTTGGCTCAGTGGCTTACGCGCCTACCTGACAGGTGCGAGGTTGTGAGTCCAATCCCCGGTGCCGCAAAACAAAACAAGAGAAAGGAATAAATGTTAACATATCAGGGAGGAAAAGTCCATGCTATGAAATGGAGAAACAAAAAAGACACCGGCTTGTTATCAACTATTAATAATGCAGAAATGATAGAACTTGAAAGAAGAAATGAAACTTTAAAAATTCCAGTAGGGCTCCATAAGGATAATAATTTTATGAGTGGGGTTGACAAAGTTGACCAACATCTAACAAGCTGTCCTGCAGTCGAAAAGCAAGGGAAAATATTATAAAATATTTATGCACCTTCTGGACCAAACAGTATGGAACTCATTTACTATTTATTCACAATAAGGGGTTTCAGAAAATCATTTACAACTAGGCTGGGTCTAATTGATCAAATAATTGAAAAACACCAGATAGCAAAATACCAAACAGGACATCCATCATCAGCATCTTCATTATTATGTTTAATGGGTAGAAATTTTATTGGATTTATACCACCTGCAGAAAAAAAGGAGAAGCCAACGCAACAGGATAAAGTGTGCTGTTCAAAGGGAGAATGCAAAAAGATTTCATCAAGACTAGATGCCACTGTCTAGATTGTATCGCTGGGTTATGTATCAAATGTGTTAACACACACAGAAAAATTACTGAATAAATTCAATAAAATTGTCATTTTTTTGTATTTCCAGTTATATTACCTTAAAGAAATTAATGACAAATATACAATTTCTGATCATCCTATATTGAAATAACTGGACTGGTAAGTGGTTAGCCAAGACCCAGTACTGTGTCTATCTTTGGGGTTAAAGCACCCCATTGGTAACACCTGTGACGCTTGAAGTCCTTGGGCTCAACAATGTTTCTCCTTGCAAAAAACTCAATGTTCTTAAAATTGTTTAATCATTGATTTTTAAATTAGTCATCTCATCTATACATCTATCCTAGAGGCAATCAACTAAAGTATGTTTAAAAGGCTAAAACTTTAGAGATACATTTGTGATCACAGTAAATTATTCTTTTTGAGATTAGATAATGGGAAGTAGGAAGAACTTGTTCAAATGGGAAAGGAAACAAGGGTGGGGGAAGGAAAGGAAGAGAAAAGGGATTTTTAAAAAAGAGAAAATGGAAGGAAAAAGTGGAAACAGCTTTTGTAAATGGAGAGGGGAAGAAGAGTTGAAGCAGTAAGGGGTATAGTTAAAAAGAATTAAGATGTATTAGGTACAGATACAAATTTCCTATGATGAATGTGGTCATTATATATGGCAAACATGTACTAATAAAAAACAAAGTATAGAATAAGAAGTATCACTTATAGTTAAGAAAAAATTCTAATTCAAATAAAGAAGTGATCCTATTTTAGCTGGGCGTGGTGGCAAACCCCTTTAATCCTAGCACTCGGGAGGCTAAGGTAGGAGGACTATTGTGAGTTCAAGGGCAGCTTGGGTTACAACATGAGCCCAAGGCCGACCTGAGCTACATAGTGCGACCCTGTCTCAAAAAAACTAGGGCTAGGGCTGGGAGTTAGGCTCAGTGGCTTAAGAACCTGCCTACCAGGCACGAGGTTGTGAGTTCCATCCCCGGTGCCAAAACAAACAAACAAACAGAAAACAAACAAAAAAAAAAACTAGGGCTGGGAATTTGACTCTGTGGCTTAAGCGCCTGGCAGGTGAGAGGTTGTAAGTTCGATCCCCAGTGCCCCAATTAAAAAAAAAAAGAAGTGATCCTATTTTATTCAAATGCAAAGCAAAAAAACCTGTGATAGAATATTGATAACCTTTATAATTGCTAAAACTATTGTATCTGGATTCTGAGTTAAAGTCAAATGTTCATAACCGGAAAGCTTTTTTTTTTTTTTTTTGCCAGTTATCTTCATTAATTTTCTTTTTCTTTTTCTTTTGGTTTTTATTTTGTTCCTTTATGGAAATTAGTGCTCAAAAATGTAGATCACCTGCCAGGCATGGTGGCACATGCCTGTAATCCCAGCACTCAGGAGGCTGAGGCAGGAGGATTATTGCACGTTTAAGACCAACCTGGGCTACAAAGTAAGCTCAAAGCCAGCCTCAACTGCATAGTGAGACCCTGTTTCAAAAAGTCAAAAAAAAAAGTAGATAATCTTTTAAAAGTCTTAAACATAACAGTTATCCTTGTTCAAATGGGCTTCAAATTTTAACAAATATCGTAGCTTGGTATAACCAAGCTAAAAATAGGGTCACTTCTTACTTTATTTGAATTAGAATTTTTTCTTATCTATAAATGATATTTTTTATTATATACTTTGTCTATTTTTTATTAGTACATGTTTGCCATATATAATGACAACATTCATCATAGGGAATTTGTATCTGTACACAATACATCTTAATTCTTTTTTAACTATTCCCCTCACTGCACAAAATTGTACAGCATCAATGCTAACCCCATAGATAGCATCAATAATGTACATCAGAGTCGTTAAATAATAATTAGCATTTAAGAAGCACTTTTTTAATTCCAGGTATGCTAGCACACACCTGTCATCTCAGCATTCAGGAGGCTGAGGCAGGTGGATCATTGTGAGTTTGAGGCCAGACTGGGCTACATAGTGAGTTCAAGTCCAGCCAGGACTACAGAGTAAGTCCCTGTTGCAAAAACCAAAACTAGGAAATAAAAGTAGAAATTTTTTTCTATTTTTCATTTTACTGTATTCTTATAACAACCTCACACAATACCAAGGAAACTTCTGGTATGTAATGCTTCTCTGTGTCTTTAGTTGTTGTTGTGTGATTTGGTTAAAGGGCTTAAATGTGTTTCATTTTATTAACAAATTAAATATATATATTTATGGGACATAGAATGGGGTTAGAATCTGTATACATAATGTAGAGTGATCAGGTCAAGCTTGAATGGATTTCTAATCTTAAACAATTTGGAAATGTTATGTCCATATCAAATCAAATCCTTTTGTTAACAGTTGAAGAAGTAAGACTGGGGGTAACCCAAAGCCAGACCTGACACCCAGCCTTCTTATATCCAGTCAGGTTCATTTCTATCACTTCTGGCTTTTCGGAAGCTGGGATTTCAATCCTCCAATCATCTCCATGAAGGCAATGATCAATCCTCCTTTCTCTTGGCATGTCAGTATGGTTTAATTTGGGAGAAGTACAGAGACACTAATGTAACAAATAGTCAGGGAGTTGCCATATCAATAAAATGGAAATCATAAACAAGCTTACCTTAAAGAGGCATTCTTTTTTTTTCTGGTTGTTTTGTCTTGGTTTGTTTTGCTTTTTGAGACAGGGTCTTTTTTTTTTTTTAAGAACAGAAATATTTATTGAGAGAAAGAAAGCTTCTGTCTGAGAGAGACAGAAGGGGTCCCGAGTGGGTTGCCAAAGACTCTGTCTTTTCTAATGATTTTTATAGAGTAAAATCATGATGGGGAAAACTAGGAACTCACAAAGCAGTTTGCTATGCAGTTTAGGCTGACCTTGAGCTCACTTTGTAGCCCAGGCTGGTCTCAAACTCGCAACAATCATCCTGCCTCAGCTTCCCGAGTACTGGGATTACAGGCGTGTGCCACCACACCCAGCTAAAGAGGTATTCTTAAGAAATTAAAATTAAGTCTTGTTTTGTAAACCTATAATGTTACTATTGTAGATTTGCTGTTGTCGTTTGTTTTTCTCTTTTGCTTTTTGTCTTTCTTGTATGTGTCTTTTTTCTCTTAAATAAAAAAAATATAGAAAAAAATTAAAATTAAGTGAAATATATAAAGTGCTTAGGACAGTAGTCATGAATCCTACCGGATCATTATACATACCTGTGAGTATCAAAAAAATACCAATCCCCTAGCCAGCTTAGAACTAGTTAAATAATGTTCCCTACTTGTGGGGTTTCATAGTGGTTCAGGGTTGAAGATCAATGCCTTTCAGTATTGCCATGCACTAGAAAATACTCAATTACTAATACAAGTTTACAGTACATGATGTACGCATTCCTTGTGAAGAGTTGGTTCATGTATGTAACACATATTCCTTTTCCTTCCACTTTCCCTTTCTCCCTTCCCTTCATCTCTTGATCTTCCCATTTATGAAAGTTCTGTCTCCCCACTTTCAGCTATCTATCTTTTATTCTGCTCTTTATTTATATTTGGGCTTATAAAATAAATGAATAAAAATTTTCTCATTTGCTATTTACTTCAGAATATTATTTATGGAGATTTGAGATATTAACCAAGAAATATTTGAAATAATATTTGAAACATTAATCAATAAATTTTGCATTTTCTTGCACCCATGCCTAATTCCATTGCTCCATATACCTCTCCCCCAGATGCAACAACTGTCATGAATTTAGTAAGTCTATTTTCTGTCAGTGGTCCCATACCACGAGCCTTAAGTATTTGTAAGTTTTCTTGAAAATGTGTGTGATTAGTATGCTACTATATAGATTACATCTGAAGCATTCTTATTTACTACAACATTGGAAATAAAGCCTTTCGAAGGTATACATAGTGAGACATAACTCTTGAACTGATGCAAAATACTGTAATCCCTGAGGATTGAACTTCATTTTACTTAGCACTTTTTTGCAACATAATTTCTTATAACAATAATTAATCAAAAGTCTGTGCTTTTCTCTCATCACACAAGTGAGTCTTTCTATATAGGATATGTGTGGTTGGTAGCTGTTGGAGCAGTATCACCCAGTGTAAGTTCAGTGTTAGTATTTACTGCCTGTATTACCTGTACTACTTATTTTTGTCTCAATAGAGAAATGTGATCAACTACGTTGTCTCCAGCTATCAAGTGACAAATATTCCTGACATTTGTCAAGTAATCACTCCATGATAACTCAGTGTGAAAATTCTCATTTAAGTAATAATAGTTCCATGTGTCAGATATCAAAAGTTGGCTGTAAAATGTATTATCATTCATAGAAACCCTTACCACTGTTACGTCGTAAAAGCCCCAGTAAACCACTATTTCATTCTCTGACTTCACAGATGAACTGACTGAATTCCAAGAGAAATCAAAAAACAGTCTTCTTTGGTTCGTTCAGCTGTAGTCAAACAAGTTTGACCAAAGAAACTCACCCAGCTCTCCTTGAGTGGACACAGCCCTGAGACTATAGTCAGCAGACCGAAGCCTGGGTCACACATTGTTCAAACATTCTCTGTGTGGTATGTACAAGCCACAGTGCCTCTCTGGGCCAACTCTCCTTATCAGGAAATGCAGAGAATCGTACTTATCTCTAGACATACAGGACACCTAAGGATGATGAAAATAAATATTTGCCCATTGTTTTGTAAAAAGAATTTGAATCATTGTTGGAATTTATTCCAGGTTTATTAATGAAACACTATCCCATAATAATTTTTTTTTTTTTGGTACTGGGGATCGAACTCACAACCTCACATCTACCAGGCAGGTGCTTATGCCACTGAACTAAATCCCCGGCCTTACCCATAACAATTTTTAATGCCCTCAAATTTGATTATGTAGCAGAGAAAACAGATTTTTCTTGTCTCTGGGCACTGGAGCACAGAATGATTTGAAATCTTAAAATGTTTCACAATCTCTGCAACAATATTTACCCATTTTGGCAGTTATGATAGCGCATCTCTGTAATGCCATCACTCTGGGATGCTGAGGCAGGAAGATCGAAAGTTCAAGCCCAGCTCAGGCAACTTAGCAACTTTTGGAGCCCTGTGGTGAATATTATTTTAGAAATTTAGAAAGCACTGGGGATACAGTTCGGTGTGAAGACTCTGGGTTCAAGCCACAATAGTGCATAAAAATAATACTCAATTTAAAAATGGCTGAGGATATAGTTTACTGTGAAGACCCTGGGTTCAGTTCTAATCACACACACATACACACACACACACACACACACACACTGTTCCTTTCTGTTGCTTTTTTCATGTTTATGAAAATGTCTCAAAAGGTTTTTGAAAATTTAAATGTTGTAGATTCTATGACATGGAAAGTTACAAATTCCATAGAGAATCCATGAGGAACAGACTCAGTTCTTGTCGTTGTCCTATGGGACGTCCATGAAACCCGTATGTACAGGTAGACAAGGACCCCAAGATATGCAGGCAACATGCAGGACACTTTTTCTGTGAATCAAAGAAGGTCCTCTTCAATATTTACTGAAGAATTTGTTATTTTTGTAGGTAACTCTGTGTAAAAGACACTCTGGGAAATGAGAAAGGAATGTGACTCAGTCATTTTCCTCCAAATTCCTATGTCAACTTAGACCAAAAAAAAAAATGGATTTAAGGACAAAAGTAAAATGATTTTTTCAGGAATCTATTAAAAAGAGATGAATGGAGAGAGGAGGAAGACAAAGAAAAGAAAGTGAATAAAGGAATTAAGATGCCTTATGTACACGTAACAATTCCGCATAATGAATGTAAACATTATGTACTAATAAAAACCCCAAATCTTCATGTCACAGAATATTTTAGTTGAATATTATAGTAATAATTAAATTTTGCCCTTTTATGTATCCAACACACACTTGATCACATAAATTGTTTTGATTATATGTTTAATCCTGACTCATTAGAGCACAATCAACTAGGAATCAACTCTGATTCCAATACTGAGGCTCAAAAATAAGAACTTTCTCCATTTCATGAAGACATAAGGTTTCAGATTTGCATCTTTTAGTCTCAGAGACACATACGATAAACTTTTTTATTCTGTTTCCTAAACATCAAGAAGTTAAAAGCAGAGATCCACAGGTCTCCACCAATGTCATATCTCTCAGCGACCTTCAGTTTTCTAACGATGAGCAGAACCTGAGACCTTGACGTGAAATCTTCCTTTGAGATGAAAAAGGGCTAAATTTCAAGAATGGGAGAGGAAATGGGTAACTGAAGGGAAACTCAGGAGCAGGTGAGAGAAAGGAATCTGCCCTGAATTGTTGTAGCTCATTACTGTGATTCCTGTCTGATCTCATCCATCCTTCCCATGTTTGGAGGAGCAAGAAGCACTCCACTGGTATCTACCAGGAACCCCCAAAGAGAGGAGCACAGTGAGCCACGGTTTTTTCTGGGAGTGAAGAGTAGAGAAATGTCTAGTTGTGTTATCAGAAAAGAACCTTAGCCAGGTACCCTAGGTCTAGAGTGAAAATGCTCGATTCAAACCTGACTTCACCCCAAGTCCATCCTAGAATATAGAGCAAGTTATGTGAGAAAGCATGTATGCTTTCCTCATGTAAAATAATAAGAATGTGTGCAAGTATGCAGATTAAGTTAAATAAACTACACAGAGACAAGAACTTGGGAAACTTGATAATATTTTATGATATTATGGTTATAGTCACATGTTGTCCTCCTAATCCTCTTCATGCTTATCACCATCTTGTGATTATCTTGAAGCATTTAGAGGACAATTTAGAGGGACTAATTTCCTACTCTGTTAAGAGATATGCCCAAGGGAGCTGCAACCAGTGTGGTAAGAAAGCAGAACACTTAATTAGGATTCTCACACCCTCAACAGAACCAAGACTGGAAACTAGAATCATGGTCCCTGGAGGCTGGAAGGTGATAGATAGGAGGAGGCAAGGTAGGAATTGGATTACAGGGACCAAAATCCAGTTAGGGGAAATATGTTGCAATGTTCTACGGCACAGTAGGGTGACTACAGCTTATAATAATTAACTATGCATATTATTAAAACAGTGAGAGAGGAGTTTGAGTGTTTCAAACCCAAGGAATGGTAAAACATTTAAAGAACTGGGAATGCTAATTTTTATAACCTGATAATTACTTGATATATACATATATCAAATTCTCAAAGTGTGCCCCATAAATATGTAGTTATTGCGTCATTTGTTTTTGGTTTTTTTTTTTTTTTTTTTTTTTGATACCAGGGATTGAACTCACAATCTTGTGCCTGCCAGGCAGGTGCTTAGGCCATTGAGCTAAATCCCCAGCCTTATTTTTTGAGACAGGGTCTCACTATGCCTTTCAGGCCGGTGTTAAACTCACTTTGTAGCCCAGGCTGGTCTCGAACTCACAACAATCCTCCTGCCTCAGCCTCCTGAGTGCTGGGATTAAAGGCGTGTGCCACCACGCCTGGTCAATTTTTAATATAAAAGATAATTTGTCAGTTTTCCTTTTTTATTTAAGCAGAAAAAAAAGAAAAAGACATATATAACAAAGACAAAACAACAAAACAGACAAACAAATGACTACAGTAAATGCACAACAGTAACATTACAGCTTTACAAAACAGGATAATAGAAACTTGACAATGGTTGCAATATTGTGTATCGTTATAAAAGATAATTTGTTAAAAAATGTTCCTCTGCCTGAGTTAAACCTTTGCACTTGGGGATCCTCCCATCTAGCTACTCCAGCTGCTTCACTGGATACGGAAGACACAATGTTGTCTGGATCTGGATCTTTCCTGCATCTGGTCTCTCCCACAGCACTCACCTGCTTGTGCTACCTCTATGCTGGGGCATGACAAAGGAGTGATGATCCATCATGGCCTGTGCCCTGCCTGATGAGCAGTGGAGTCAGGACCTGTCCTCAGAGCTGGCAGGAAGACAGGTGCAAACATGGATCCACTGAGGCAGACAATGATGAGAGGAGACACACACAACCAACTGGACAGGGGCCAGTAAATTGCAAGGCTGGAGGACACGGGCTGATTATTTACAGTTGTGGAGGTTTGAGAGCTCAATGTGAAGAGCTCATGATTAGCTAAATTGGTTCAGAATGTCTCAGTCTCTGAGGACTTGTTAATATTAATGAAACAAGAACCTAGAAAAAAATCAGTGCCCTCTGTAGGGTCTGGGACCTTCTACTTCTCAGGAGATAACTCAGTTATATTCCTCTCTTCTGATTTTCAACTTCAATAATTCTGTTTTTTGCAGTACACAGGGGTTAACATATACTAGGCAAATACTTGGCCTCCCAAGTAACTTGGAGTCTAGACACACACCACCATGGCAGACTCATAAATCTTATTTTGTTGACATATTTAATTGTGCATGTATTTGTGGGGTTCGATGTGATATTTCAGTACATGCATACAGTATGTGTAGATTCAACATATTTTGAAATACTGCCCTACAAGAATGCATGGAAAAATGTGGCAGGAACACAATGGAATACTATTGAGGCTTAAAGTAGAATGGTATCGTGTCATTTGTGGGAAAATTGATGGATCTTGAGATTGTGTTAATCAAAGTAAGTCAAACACAGAAAGTTAGACATTGCATGGATTCTCTTATGTGAAAAACCTGAGTTATAAATAAATAAAAGAATAAAATAATGGAGAGGTAGCAGAAAACAAGAAGCAAGTTTTTTTGAGATATAAAGAGGAATCAGGGGAATTGGGATACTTGGGAGAGAGGATAAAGGGGTCAAAAATAGTCAAGATATGTGAAAGTTTTGTGCCAATTCCCCCAAAATGAATGTGAC
Source organism: Dasyprocta punctata (assembly GCA_004363535.1). Lineage (NCBI taxonomy): Eukaryota > Metazoa > Chordata > Mammalia > Rodentia > Dasyproctidae > Dasyprocta > Dasyprocta punctata. The sequence continues at coordinate 32,443 of RJWM01016406.1, forward strand.
TATTATGTATTGCAAATGTGCACCAGTAATTGAAACATTTAAAATGTGAATTTAATGTCATTAAATGGAGACTTGGGAAGAATTAGAGCTATATGAAGGATCAGATAGAACGCTATATTTTCTTATATTATCTTTTTGTAAGAACAAATTCTTATTGCCTTTTATGTACACCTTTGTTGTGATTTAAAGTTTCATAGATTGGAGATTTATGTTTCCCATTAATTTGAATGATAGTCCAGTTTCTAGTTTCTTTTTTTTTCTTTTTTTCAATTTCTAGTTTCTTGATCTGACTGTATAGATTAGGATACTCTAAAACTATTCATTCTTATATACCTGATACTCTATACTTCACTGAAATATACAGGATCCTATCAGTTGGTTCCAATCAAAGCCAGACAACAATCATCTTAGGGCTTCTCTGTGAGAGAATCCACTTCCAAGATCACTCACATGGCTTTCAACAATATTCAGTTCCTCGTGTTGTTGGGTTCCTTCAAATTCTTGTCCCTCAGCAGATCACAACGTGGCAGATGGAAGAGATGGGGTCCCACAATTCACTTCGAGGACATCCTTCCCATGGCCTGAGGACTTCCCAGTAGACTCCACCTCTTAAAGGTTCCACTACCTCCCTATAGCACCACATTGAGGATTAAGACTTTAACACAAATCTGGGGAGAATTATCCAAATCAAAATTCTCTACATTCTCTTCCTTGAAAACTAATCACTGGGTGCAGCTCATACTCAAGAAGGGGATTATACAAGAGTGTGAACATTAGAATCTATCTTAGTTACTTTTCTCTCATTGTTGAGACAAAATACCTATTGCCCAAAATTAGGAAAGGAAAGATTTATTTCTTACAATTCTTGGGGGTTTCAGTGCATACTCAGTTGGCTCCAAGGCAGCATGGCACAGCGGTGCAGCCATTCATGGCCACCACAAGAGCAAGGCATGAACCCGGCAAAAGAGAGAGAGCAAGACACGCCTTCTTCCCTCCCTTACACTGTATGTCGGCTCCACCCCTGGGCGGGTGCAGCACTCATATCACCAATCCCAGTACCAGACAACAAGCCAATCACAAACAGCAGACTCAGCCCCATCCATGATTACATGAGGCTTAAGTGGGGCCATCTGACCACACTATAACAGAAGCCAAGGACCATTAAAGATTTCTTAGATGTTGCTACCAAGCCCCATCTCTCAGGACATTAGACTCAAAGCACAAGAAGATTCTGGAGACTTTATTCAGACCTCCAGCACAACCAGTGTATCAACCTACCACTATGATTGTCAACAATCAATAAATCAATCCTGGAAAGACCTGGCACTTTAGAATTTCCTTCACATGGGTGCTTATTTACACAGACCCTACTTGCTGCTCCTTACTGTAGTCTGAAGAAGCACTATAGTTTCTTATACCAAGAGAGTCCCTCCATCAAGCCAAACCAACAAATTTTCCCTGCTCAACTAATAAAGGATCATCTTGCACCACCGTAAAGTTTAGTAAAACTTGCTGATTTTATGAATTTTTCTACTTGTTAATGAACCATAGATGTCTGAGGTTGTATCAATCAGTATACACTAGAGGAACAGTTTAATAAGTTTACAAGTAGGCTTGCAACGGCTGCCCTCAGAGTAAGATGTTGAAAGCAAAAGGACCCCTTGTGCTCTGGAAATCTGAAGAACTTTGTCAGAATTGAAGACCTGGCACTCATTGCAGAGCTCCAAGTAAGCTGTTACTGGGAAGCTGAAGTGTTTGTGCTGCAAGACTGGAGTCTGTGCTGGAATCATGGAGATGGACATCCAAAGGTGCTGGGAAAGACTGGAGCTCCTCTGAAGAAACAGAAGCAAGACTTATTTTCCCTTCTTTCCAGGGTGAGTCTTCCCTCTTCAGTGAGTCCTCCATTCAGACATACCCAGAACCATGCTAAACCAATCATCTCGATGTTTCTCATTCAAGTTGACATCACAGGTAACTATCACAATCCACCCCTTATCAAACTGACGACTAGATACCTTTGCTTAGACTTTACTTAGTCTCTGAATACACTAGCAACTTCATAATTACACCTGACATGCTACAACTATCCTGTGTACAAATGGAAGTGTACTACTTCCATCCCCAGAAAAGAAGGCAATGTTTTTCTTTGCATGATGCTTACTCCTAACATTTTATAACTTGAACATTTTAATATAGATCTAAAAATATTTAAGATCTGATATCAAGCCTATAAACAGTGCATTTAAAAGGATGCACATTAACTAAACAGAAGAGAACAATTACAATTGCAATGCTCATTTCTATAACTGGTCACAGGGTCATACCTGGTATTTATAACTACCCTTTTCTACTACCCGTTCTCTATTCCTTTCACCTTCCACAGAACCTCAACAAATCTCTTTCCTTTCTTAGTGGGGTGACTGATACTTTTATTTCTAAATGTTCTGGAACATTGGTCATCTTACCTAGTTTACTATTGACCTTAAAGCAAGGAAAGGTAATACTAGGAGGTGCCCTAAGGGACCTCTTGGACCTTGTTTCTTCCATTGTGGAAATAATCCAAAGTTTTTGCTTTCTTTTGTTTTGTTCTTTTGAGACAGAGTCTATGAAGTTCAGGTTGACTTTGAACTCATGTGTAGCTGAGGCTGACCTCAAAGTTTTGGCAATCCTCCTGCCTCAGTCTTCCAACTGCTGAAATTGTAGGTGTGAGCTACCATGCCTCGTTTAACAGTCCAATTTCCCCATAATAGTCTGGATCAATCACCCCTGCCGACACCATGACTTTTTAGCTTTTTTGCTCAGAAGCGTGAGGAGTCCAAAATGACCAGGGCATCAGTCTTAGTTTCCAGTTCAAAGGAATCATTGTGCTTCCTGGTACAAGCTTTCCTCCCCACGGAACTAAGATTTCTCAGCCAGCAGAGCCATAAGTTCATGGGAACAGGAAGCAAAAAAATCTTGCTAGTGTTTTGCCAGGTGATCTTTATCATGGAAATGTTGTATTTTTCTATCAATGTTGAAAGATAACTTTGTAGGATATATCACTTTGGATTGGAAATAGTTTTCTTGTTTAAAAAATAATTAAGTTTATTGGTACAATTTAGATATACATAAAGATCATATTTATCATAGGGAATTTGTACCTGTCTATGATATATTTTGATTTCTCTTTTCTCCATCTCCTCCCCTCCCTTCAGCCCCTCTTCCACTCCATATTTGCAAAGCTGTGTTTCTATTTTATCCTTTTTTCATTTTTTTACTAGCCTCATGGCCTTTTGTTTCCCATGAACAACTGGTCATTCCAGATTCCTGCTGCATGGCTATTTTGTCTCTTGCTCTTTATTCTCACCATGTGCTGTAATGCCTGGCAGAAGATTGGAACTTATTGAAAAGCACTTTTTGTGTGTCTATGCCATGGGCTGTTGGGATTTTTAATTCCCCTTAGTCACATTTGTACCAGTTAATTATTCAAGAACATAGCAGAGATTTTTAAAGATGAAAAACAAAAACAATCAAAAAGAATGGCACAGGTAAACCTTATGCTTTGGGTTAAAATTTATTAGAGACCTTCTCATATCCCAGATTCCAGTGCCGTTTGAAAACTGTGTTGATCCATGCACCAACTAATTCCCTAGTAACAGAATGTCTTCATGAAGTTCCAGATTCTCTTTAAATTCCACACTTATTGTGTAAGTATGGTTATTTTCCTTCTTTACATCAAACAGCATGAACACAGAGACGTGGAAACATTGACATACCTTCTGCATATAAATGTAGCAGGTCATTGATGTGGGCTGATACGTCATTTGCTGATTTCTATCCCTGGTCACTGTCTCTTCTAAAGGAACCAAATGGAAATCCATGAGTCAAGAAAGATTTATATGGAAACATAGTATTTACACATAAAGGTGAAACTCACAGTTGGATTTTGGAGCTTTTCTGCATGACACAGTCTTGAACTGGCAATCAGCAATATTACCAGAGCAATATATGTGCATCCATGTTTATACCAGCACAATTTGTAATAGCTAAATCTTGGAAACAACCCAAATGCCCATCGACTGAGGCATGGATAAAAAGGATGTGGTATTTTCATACAATGTAATACTCCTCAGTCATAAAGAAGGATAAACTTGAGACTTTCATAGTTAAATGGATGCACCTTAAGACCATACTCATATGTAAAATAAATCAAACTCATGTGTAAACATCATATTTTCTCTCTTGTGTGATAAACTGAAAGAGTAAATAAGATCTAGTATGTACAATAGATATTGTGAAAGGACAAGTAATTGTTTAAAAGGAAAAAGAAACTACCGAGGGGAAAAGGGAAAGGAAGAAAGGGAAAATAGAGAAAAATGGAAGGCAATGTCTCTTAGTTCAAAAGGAAGGTTCATGCTAATATCAATTGGATAATTTTTATGCCCATATCTTGTACTCTGTGTAGCTACTCTGAAGATGACAACATGCACTGTATTAAGTGTTGCTACTGTCTTCTTATTTTACTAGGAAATTCTGTATTAACTTGTTTCAATTAAAAAAAACAGATATAGGACTTTATAAAATGGTGACGTAGCCCACAGTGCTGCCTGTGTGACTGCCACCTGCATGCAGAGTAATCCCCCGAAGAAATGATGAACTGAAATAGTGTGACAGACTCAAGCCCCCCAGGATAGATTTGGGATATAAGGCCTCTCACCCTTTTTGTCTTGCTCCAAATAGAGAAAGCTGCAGACTGGCAGCAAATTTCACTGGCACACATAGGCATCAGTGAACAGGACCTGCTTTCTGCTATGGGCTACCAGTTTTTCTTTCTTCTTCACATCACGCACCTGTGTGGTTAATTGGAACCTCTACTGACAACAAGGTTAGGGATCACGGTTGAGGTAGCGAAGATACTAAGTGTGACAGCATGACAGCTCCTGAGCTGTAAGCAGTGGTGTGAGAAAGAATGTGAGGCAGGATTTGAGCAGAATTGGGCTGCAGCAGGGCCGTGAGTGTAAAGTCAGGGTGTCCCCCCACCCTGAGAGAGAAGAGAGATAAGTGAAACCAAAGAGCCTTGGGCTGTCTCCATGGTATGGTGGCAGAGGCAAAGGTAGCAAGTTCTCAAACAGTACACGCCTTCCCCTCCTGTGACCAGAGGTGGGAAAGGAAGGAGACTTTCCAGCAGAGGTGGAAGAGAGAGGCTGTGCAAGGACCAGAAGGGGCCAACTATACACAGGCCTGGGAGCAGTACCAGGCTGCCTCTGTCTGAGAATTGACAGCAACCATAAGAATGACTCAGACAAACAGGCTAAGGAGACATGGGTGGGCTGCCAAAGGATGTACATAAATTTACTGACTGAAGACTGGCCCCAGTCCCCACATCTAGAGGCCAAATCAGCCCCATGAATCCTACTGCAGTTTAGGCTGTGTTACCCAGCACATATTTGGTAGCTCTGACTTGGACACTACCACAGAACTGAAGGCAAAAAGCAGTTTTTATTGCTTTTTGTTCTTTATTTGTTGTCTTGCTTCTGTCTGATATTCTTCTTTTTTATTATGTGGTTTATCCTTCTACTTTTATTATTTGTTTTTTATGTCTTCTTTCTCACTTTCCTCAACTATCTTGTCTGATTTTTTAATACTTTCATGTAAGTGAACATTATTTCATGCAGTTCTGGTTCACTTCCATATTCTTTTGGTTTCTTCAACGTAGTCTTTTTCTCCTGTACTGTTCACTTCCCCAAAGATTGGGGATAAGTCTTGCTTATACCATATTGATCTCTGTTTTGTCCTATATCTCTCTTAAATCCCCCCACAGCTTAAAATCACTCTACTAAGGGGAAACTCACTACATACAAGTTCCTGGTTTATGTTAGATTTTTTTATATAACTGTAGATCTTGCTCCTATGGTTAAAGGTACGAACTTAATAGTTACCATGTTTTGTCAATTTCTAGGCTGTGCTTGATGCTATTGCTATTGCTAATTGTACTACTTTAGCCAGGGTGTCATATCTGTTGTAATCAGTTGTTCTCCTTTGTATCACAAACCTGTTCATTTCTGGGGTCATAATCATCATAGTCCAGTACCAAAGGACTGAGTATTGAACCAAATAGCAACTCCTCACCCCTAATGAATTGGTCGGACTTTGGGACAGGCAAAAAGACCAAGAGCCATCTACACCTACAAGACATCTCTTACTAATTGAAACTAAGCAGAAGCAACAAAAAGACACTCAGGATTTGGAAGCAGATTTATTTATGTCAATGGACACTAATTGAGATGATTTCTCAAATATTGGGCCCTGATCCCTGGTCATCTAGGGCTTATATGGGTTAATCAAGCAGGAAGTGCAGAGGTAGAATTGCTTTTCATTCAGGAATTGGTTCTTATAATTTGATCACAGTGGCCAACTGATTCTAAGGAACAAAAGTAACAGGAACTGCAATCAGAACTACTACCTGGCAACTAACAAACCGAAGTATGCTGATTGGGGGAGCATCTTCTGCTACAGAATAGATACTGTCTAGGGAAGCTTGGATACTAGTGTTAAACATACATACCATAAGCAATGTATAAGCATCAACACAGAAAACTAATTTTAAAAAATTTTAAAAAGAAAATGACAAGACACAGAAGCAAAATTCAAGACCAGACCTCCAGCCTACTCAGGACAAGTACAGGGGTAACAGGATAGTGGAACACAGAAGCCACTCAGCTGAATTTTCTGAACTGATAGCTGCAGAAGTAAAAATAAGCAGATGTTTGAGTCTATAGAGAAAATTACATGAGAAATACTCTCTTTTTTTAAGAGAAAAAGACACAGAAAAGAAAGACAAAAAGCAAAAGAGACAAACAACAACAAATTCAATACAGTAACATTATACGTTTATGAAACAAGATACTAGGATTTTGACAATGGTTGTAATATTGTATATTGTTACCTTCAAAAGGGTTATTTAGATTAACAGATACAGACATGTAAAATTGATCTCATCATATGAGTATTAACTGTCCTTTTTCAATAACTAGTACATTTAGTAGTATAGTCATATTAGCTATCTTATGTATACATACATCTTAGTTACTTTTCACTCATTGCTGAGACAGAATAACTGACGCCCAAAATTAGGGAAGGAAAGTTTTATTTCTTGGGAGTTTCAGTCCATACTTAGTTGGCTCTGAGGCAGTGTGGCGTGGCAGGGCAGTCATTCATGGTGGCTGCCAAACAGCAAGGTGAGCTAACCAGGAAGAGAGAGTGGGCAGGAGGAACAGAAGGAAGACACACTCCTTTTGCCTTTACACTGTATGTTGGCTCCACCCCTGGGCACATGCAACAGTCACATTACCAATCCCAGTGCTACACAACAAACCAATCACAAATGTCAGACTGAGCCACATCCAAATTACATGAGGTCTTGGGGGACACAGGACAAACCAATGCATTCCACCCCTGGCCCCACAAGGACTCATGTATATCCTTTATACAAAAGACATTTAGTCCATTTCCAAGAGTTGCCACAATCCTAACAGTCTCAGCATTGCTGAAAAGTCTAAGTCCCAAATCTCCTCCGAGATCTATGACAAACTCTTATTTGTAACCCCCCTGTACAAATGAAAACGAGGTTAAGCACTTCCAACATATAAAGGCACAAGACAAACATTACCATTCCAAAAGTTACAAATGGGAATACAAAGCATTGGAACCAAAGCAAGACCAAAATCCAGCAGGGCAAACATTAAGTCCTGGAGTTCTATGCTCAGCATCTGAAGCAATCTGGTTGCAAGCTCCAAAAGGCTAGAGTGACCCCACCCCTGTGGTACTTCCAGCAGTTTTAACTTCCATAGTTTTCCTTGGATGATCCATGTTCCTTGGCTTCACTCTTACATCTTTACATATTGCCCTCTGCAAGTGGGGCGGAAACTGCCTTAGCCTCAGAACCTGTGCATTTTCCTTGTACCTCAAACCAGCGCCACATGGATGCTGCCAAGGTCTGCTGCCAGCTGAAGTAGCCAGAGTTTCCTCTCTCTTGGCCGTAGGGGTCAAGTGCCTTGATTGCTGAGCTCTCTGAACCTGATTGTGATGAATAGCTTTTCTATGCCGCTGCCATTCTGAACTCTGGTGTGGCCACTGCCATTTTGAAACCTGGTGTGGATGCCATTTTGAAACATTCTGTGGCCTCCATCACCACTCTGGAACATGGCACTCTGCAGCTTTTTCCTCCAAGCAAACTCTTGCACCTTTGAAGGCCTGAGGCTACAAAGGGTGGAGGCCTGCTGCTTCCCAGGATGCCCCCAGGCCATCCTTTTTATTCCTTTTTTCCTTCTCAGCAATCAAAGTCTCAGCTCTATCTTTACAGTCCACAGCTTTCTGGCCAAACTCACAAGGTTTTAAATCACCATGCTGGGCTCTTTGCTCTTGATTCCCAACATAAATCTGGCTAAGAGCTCCCAACTATAGCCAGGTCACCATTTCAATGTTTGGCTGCCTAGAAATTTCTTTTGCCAGACTAATCAGTCCTCCACCCTTAATCTCAGTCTCAGGCAAAATATCTGGGCATGGGCAGAATGCAGACAAACTTTCTGCCAAGCCATAACACACATCATGTGGAGTCCAACAACCAATGCAGTCCTTCTTTCCAGCAGAAACCTCCCAAACCTGGTCTTTACCAGCAGGCTTTCTATCAACTTTCTGGTCTTCTGAGCTCTGACCAGAATCTCCCATACAGAACAACATAAGTTGTTCCAGCTCTATACATTAGGCAACATCTCTGAATCTTTGCAAACTCTTCCCATGAGCCATTTCCAAAGGTTCTTGAACCACACGGTCAGGTTTAGTCATTGCAACAACCCCACTCCTCTAGTACCAAATTCTCTCTTAGTTACTTTTCACTCATTGCTGAGACAGAATACCTAATGCCCAAAATTAGGGAAGGAAAGGTTTATTTCTTATAGTTCTCAGGAGTTTTGGTCCATACTTCATTGGCTCCAAGGCAGCGTGGCGTGGCGGGGCAGCCATTCATGGTGGCTGCCAAACAGCAAGGCACAGTAATCAGGAAGATGGGGTGGGCAAGAGGAAAGACACACGTTCCTTTTGCCCGTACACTGTATGTCGGCTCCACCCCTGGGCGGGTGCAACACTCACATTGCCAATCCCAGTGCTACACAACAAAGCAATCACAAATGCCAGACTCAACTGCATCCAAATTACATGAGGCCTTGAGGGGACACAGGGCAAACCAATACAACATATATACAAATTTATGTCTTTTTCCTTTTCCCTTTCTTCTTTCTTCCCTTCCCCATCCTAATTGCTTTTCCTCTTTGAGCAGTTTCTTACCGTTACACAGCATTTATTATTGATTTTGGGTCATGTATACTTTTTTAGTTTCGTACACTAGAGAAATAATACAGTATTTACACACGTGAGCTTGATTTATTTCACTTATGAGTATGGTCTCAAGTCGTGTCCATTTACTTATAAAAGTCTCAATGCAATCTTTCTTAATAACTGAGTAGCACTCCATTGTATAAAAATACCATATCTTTTTTATCCATTCCTTGAGTGATGGCCACTTGGGTTGTGTATTGGGTAATACTATGTACTCCTAAGTCCTCATACTTTTGATGGCGCTAAGTCTGGCGCTTTCTTGTGTTCGGTTTGATGTACCTGCCCAGGGGTCAGAGCTGACATACAGTGTAAGAGAAGGCTGGTCTTCCGCTTCCATCTTTCTCTTCCTTGCTAGTGCGCCTTGTGGCTTGCAGCCACCATGAACTGTAGCCCCGCCACCCCATGCTGACTTGGAGGCAACTAATGGACTGAAACTCCCTAGAAATTGTAAGAATAAACCTTTCCTTCCCTAATTTTGGGCGTCAGGTATTTTGTCTCAGCAACAAGCGAAAAGTAACTAAGACAGGTTGTTTCCAAGATTTGGCTATTACAAATTGTGTTGCTATAAAAATGGGTGCACATATATAAGTGTGGTATGAAGTTTTCAATTCCTCTGGGAAAGTGCCCAGAGTGGGATAGCTGGGTCAAATGGGGTCTCTAATCCTAGCTTCTTGAGGAATCTCCACACTGATTTCCACAGTGGTTGCACCAGTCTACACTCCCACCAACAGTGGAGAAGAGTTCCTTTTTCCCGGCAGCCCCTCCAACATTTGTTATTGGTTGATTTTTTTTTTTTTATCTTGGCCATTCTTTCTGGGGTGAGATGGAATCTCAGTATTGTTTTAATTTGCATTTCCTGAATGACCACTAATGTTGAACATTTTTTCATATATTTATTTGCCATTTGTATTTTTTTTTCTCTGAGAAGTGTGTATTCATCTCAGATGCCCATTTTTGGATTGGGTCCTTGAATTTTAGGGACCTGATTTTTTTTAATTCATTATATGTTTTAGATAAAAGTCCTTTGTCTGAAGGAGAGTTGGATAATATATTTTCCCAATTCATGGATTTTCTTTTCACTCTGTTGGAGATTTCCTTTGACGTGCAAACCTTTTTAATAAGAGCAGATCCCTGTTGTTGATTCTGGGAAGTGTTTCCCATGCAATTTGATTTTTATTCATGAACTCTCTGCCTACTCCTATGTCATCAAGATTTTTACCTACTTTGTCTTCCAGAAAATTTAGTGTCTCTGTTTTAATATTCAGATCTTTGATCCATTTTGACTTTATTTTAGCACGTGGTGATAGACATGGATCTAGTTTTAGTTTCAGCATATGGAAAGCAAGTTTTTCCAGCACTACTTATTAAACAGGTTATCTTTCTTCCAATGTACATGTTTGGCCCCTTTGTCAAAGATGAGGTAGCTGAGTGTGTTTGTAGTTGTGGCTGTATCTTTTAATCTATTCCATTGATCTTCAGATCTCTTTTTATTCCAGTAGCATGCTGATTTTATCACAGTAGCTTTGAAATATAGTTTCAAGTCGGGGATTGTGATGCCTCCTACCTTACCTTTGTTGCCCAGAATTGCCTTTGCTATTCTAGGTCTCTTCTGGTTCCAGATGGATTTTAGGGATGATTTCTCTAGCTCTGTGTGGTATGCAAGTGGTATTTTGACTGGGATTGCATTAAATCTGTATAACAATTTTGGGAATGGCAATTTTTACAATGTTTGTTCTTTCTATCCATGAACAGGGAATATCTTCCTATTTTCTGAAATCTTCTTTGATTTCCTTTTTCAGGGTAATGTAAATTTTAACTGTATAGATCTTTAACTTCCTTTGTTAGATTGATTCCTAAGTATTTCTTTTTTTTTTCTTTTTCTTTCTTTTTTTTTGTTGGATGCTATAGTGAAGGGTGTGGTTTCCCTTATTTCTCTCTCAGTGAGTTTGTTGTCTGTGTACAGGAATGCTATTGATTTTTTAGTGTTGACCTTGTATCCAGCAACATTACTGAGTTTGGTTATTACATCTAGAAGTCTTTCAATGGATGTTTGGAGGTCTTCTATGTAGAGTATCATATCATCTGAAAATAATGATAATTTAACTTCTTCCTTTCCTATCCTGGTTCCTTTTATTTATCTCTCTTGTCTAATTGCTCTGGCTAATGTTTCCAGAACTATATTGAACAGGAGCGGTGATAATGGACATCCTTGTCTTGTTCCTAATTTTAGGTTGAAAGTTTTCTATTTTTGTCCATTTATTAAGATGTGATTATTGGTTTATTTTTTTTTAATATTTTATTAATAATAGAAGACAAGACAGAAGAGAATCCCCCATACTTGCTACATTGCCCACTGTAAGGTGATGCTTGGGTTGCTGACCAGAGGCCTGGCTGAATCTACAAAAGTTGGTTGATGTTCCTTGGTTGCTATCAATTTAGCCAGACCTCTGAAACAGCAGGTTGCTGACGGGCGGGGAGGGGGGGTTGTCCCTGATTCCAAGCCTGCGCACCGGTGCCGCTCGGGCCAGGCGGGGGGGCCCCGCGAGGAGCCCCTCTCGTTCTCCTCCAAGGTCCTGGGTCAGGACCCCGGAAGGCAGTCCATGTTTAGTCCTGATTGGTGCCTGCGCCGCTCGGGCTGGGCGGGGGCCCCGCAAGGAGCCCCTCTTGTTCTCCTCCCTGATTATTGGTTTATGATATGTGACTTTTATCAGGTAGAGGTAGAGACCATCTATTCTGATTTTCTGCAGGGTTTTTATTGTAAATGGGTGTTGGATTTTGTCAAAAGCTATTTCTGCATCTGTTGAGATGATCATGTAATTCTTGTCCTTGGCTCTGCTGATATGGCGTATTACATTTATTGATTTGCATATGTTGAACCATCCCTGCATTCCTGGGATGAATCCCACTTGATCATGGTGTATAATCTTCCTGATGAGTTGCTGTATTCTTATTTGCCAGTATTTTATTGAGGATTTTTGCATCTATGTTCATTGGGGAGACTGGCCTGTAATTTTCTTTTTTAGTTGGGTCTTTCTCTGGTTTTGGTATTAGGGTAATACTTGTGTCCAGAAATGAGTTAGGGAGACTTGCTTCCCTTTCAGTTTCATTGAAGAGTTTGAAGAGTGTTTGTATTAAGTCTTCCCTAAATTTCTTGTAGAATTCAGCAGTAAATCTATCCGGATGTGGGCTTTTCTTTGTTGGTTCTAATTACATTTTCAGTTTCATTAACTGAAATTGGGTTATTCAGCAGTTTTACATCTTCTTGATTCAGCTTTGGTAATTCTTAGGTTTCTAGGAATCTGTCGGTTTCTTCTGTGTTATTGAACCTATGGGAGTAAAGGTATTCGAAGTAGGTATTGATGATCTTTGTTTTTCCACAAGGTCTGTAGTGATTTCACCCTTTTCTTATTGCATGGATTTGAGTTTTTTCTTTATTCTTTTTGAAAAGGTTGGCTAGGGATATATCAATTTTATTTATTCTTTCAAAGAACCAACTCTTCGATTCATTAATTCTTTGTATTGTTTTCTTAGTTTCAATTGCATTAATTTCTGCTCTGATCTTTATCAGTTGTATGATTTCCAGTATTTTACACTTCAGTGTCTCTTGGGTTTGTTCTTGGTGGACTGGAGGACTGAGTCAGCATCTTG
>RJWM01016407.1:0-45567 GCA_004363535.1 Dasyprocta punctata
CCGCGGAGGACGGGTGCCGTCCCCGTGTGTAACCAGGAAAAGCTCTGTGAACCAGTAAAGATTGTGCACCCACACCAGTGACGTGAGTACGACTTGTTATTCGGCTGTCAGTTTCTTCTCCCCCCCCCTATTCCTTTTGTCCCCTTAGCCGGCCAGGGACCGTGGGACCGGGACGGAGAGGGATCTGACGCGCGGGATAGGCTCCTAAATTCACTAGGCGGGTGTGGGTCTTACTTCAGGCAGTCCAGTTGCTCAATGACCAGCCCCAGTGTATGGAAAACAGCCCACTGGATCACCTCTTGAAAGCACACTGTCTGCATATTTCACCCTCAGAGCAAGGTCATATGGTGATGAAAGGGGCCTTAATTCCTCTGGTGTTGGAACCTATGGGACTGAGAGTTTCCTATGAATGGACTGAAGAATAACCCACAGACCCACTGGTAGGAAAATGAGTGCTCCATTTGTAACCCTGGGAGAAAGAATTAAGACATGTCATAGAAGCTCTGGACTTCAACATTGGTCCTTAAGGGTCTCAGTGTACTCCTCACTTGCTACAGAGCCACCGTTCTGAAAGACAGTGATGTAGTAGTTGCTTGGCCCATTCTCCTTGAAGTGGTGTACCGAGTCCTGACTCTCTTACTCCCAGTAGTGACAGGAACCCCTGTTTGGTATTCTAAGACAGGGAGTGGGGCATGAGATGATTCTGGCCAAATTCTATCACAGGATAACCATGTGGCCTGCATCCCCCCAGATGAGCATGATCTCCCTATAATGGTTTGTCTTTCTGCCCTGTCCTTCTGACCAGAATGAGCTATGCTAACAGCACTGTCTGCTGGGCGCACACGTTTGCCCATGTGCACCACCAATCACACTGTTGGGTATGTACCGAACTCTTAACTAATCCAGATGAGGGCCTCCCATGAAGGGTTGTGCTGGTGTCCCTGATTGGTGGCAGCAAAACTGGACCGGATTCATCTGGAATCAGTGATGCCAGGTTGTCAAGGCACTGATCGAGAAAAGCACAACCACCCCACAGGGACTGGGCTCTGTTACACACAGTGGCTGGGGGTGGATGATGGGGAACAAAGTAACATTACTGGATGTAGCTCTACTTTGTATTCAGCAGGTAAATACACTGATGGGGAACTGCAGCACCTGGTAGATACCACCTGACCTATGTAGCTGTGTGTTACTGATAAATGACACAAACACTTGGTGGGACAGCCACAAACTCATCAGTATGATGCTGATCAGTTGGCCCCTTGCAGAAGCCTTATGGGTCTGTGGCACTTGTACCTTCTTGAATATAGAATATTGCATTTATATCCTTGACCACCAGACACAAGTACAAGAAGCCTTACAAAAAATGGATGCAGAGGTGTCTTCCATCCAGGCTTTGCAGCAGGACGCACTTGCCTCATAATGGGAATCCACCTGCCTCTGGGTAGCCATAAACTGTGCTGTGGTGGCAGTGGGGTTAGCAGTATTATGCTGTTCCCTTTACTGCTGTTGTGGTCTTTGTGCACAAGGATTTACCCTATGGACCACTCACAAGAAGTGACACTCCCCTGACTTTAGAGAGAATGAGATGTGTAAAACCAAATCCTGGGGCATTTGAGGGTCCATAAGGACATGACCACACTGTATGGCAAATGTGCACAGTGGGATACACTTATATAAGCATGACTTAGCATAGACAACCAAGCATGCACTAAAATGTTGTGACAGTACACAAGAATGTGAAGTTTGATGATGGCCAATATATACAGGCTGAGCAATAAAGATGTTTGCCATTGCTGGTTCTGTTGTTGGCTCCATGTGCTTTCTTTTCCATGGAGATCTAACCCACAAAATACCCCTTCAGCCCCCACCCCTGACAACTACCCATTTTGTATTCCTTTGGCCTACAGCAAGCACCTCAGCAGGTCTTGATTCTTCCCCTGGTTGGTTGACCTATACCCTCATTCCTGAGGGTTCTGGACTATTCATCATTTTGCCTGGCCGGGGTTGTTTTAGTTTCCCATTAACTCTAATAACAGGGCATTGTAATACTAAAAGATACCCCAAGGGTTCTCCTACACTTCAATTATAGTCCTCTTTTCCTCCATTGTGGTGCAGCAGTCCTATTTCCCCTTGATAGCCTGAGTTAATCACCCCTGCCGACACTATAACTCCCTTTTTAGCTTGTTCCTTTAGATACATGAGGTGATCAAAATGACCAGAAAGAAATCTTATCTTCCAATTTAATGGTATCATTATTGTACTGCCTGATGCAAGCCTTACCCCTCTGGAATGAAGATTTCTAAGGCAGCAGAGCATAAAGTTGAGGAAACAGGAAGCAAAAAACTTCACTAGTGGATCACTAGGGGTAATAGTAGTACCATTTCTACTTCCTCCCCTTGAATCCTGGACCCATGATTACTGGCTATGGGAGACACTGTACCACATAGGGAGCACTGATTCAAAGTACATACATCCCTCTGAAGAAACTTGTCATAGCCCTGAAAGCTACTGCCACCTAATAGTCATGGTAACTGTGTCTTCAAAAGACCACTCCACCTTTCTATCAGTCCAGCCACTTCTGGATGGTGAGGGACAGGGTAAGGCCAGTGAATTCCATGAGCCCATTACCTTACTTCCTTAGCAATAAAATCTGTTCCTTGGTCAGTCACAATGTTATGTGAAATTCCATGACAGTAAATAAGGCATTCTGTGAGTCCATCCATGGTAGGTTTAGCAGAAGCATTATGTTCAGGGAATGCATATCCATATCCAGAATAAGTGTCTATACTACTAGGGACAAAACACTGTCCTTTACATAATAGTAGTGTTCCAGCATAATCCACCTGCTACCAGGTTGCATGCTGACCCCACCCAAGGAATTTTACCATATTGGGGACTCAGTGTTGGTCTCTGTTGCTGGCATACTGGGCATTCTGCAGTGGCTGTAGCCAGATCAGACTTGGTGAGTGGAATTTCATTTTGCTGAGTCCATGCATAGCCTTTATCCTTGCCACCATAACCACTCTGTTCTTTAGCCCATTGGGCAATGACAGGTGTGACTGAAGAAAGATGCTGGTCACTATCTACAGAATGGGTTATCTTATCTATTTGATTAAAATCTTCTTCTGAGGAGGTCACTATTTGATGACTGTTTATATCCTTTACCCATAAGTAGAAGTCTATCCACATACCTCTTCCTCAAATATCTTTCTTGCAATTTTCCAGCCATGTTCCTTTCAAGTTCCTGACCATCCCACCATACCACTGGCTGCAACCCATGAGTCAGTATATAGTCACACATATGGCTATTTCCCCTTCCAGGTAAAATATACTAGCACGTGCACTGCCTAAGGTTTGCCCACTGTGATGATTTCCCTCAACCACTAACTTTCAGGGATGTCCTGGAAAGGGACCATAATGCTGCAGCTGTCCACTTGTAGGAAGTATCTACATAATGTGCAGAACTATCCATAAGGCCCTAACATTCTCTTTCTCTCATAACTGATCACATGGTACATCCCATGACGTGCTAGACGTGCGCTTGGAAACAGAAGTCAATATAGCAAATGCAGGAGACATAGGTATCGCGGCAACTTCTTCAGTTAACTTACTTATACTCTCTGGACATGCTCTGGCATGATCACTTAGGTGCCATTTCCATTTAATGATGGAGTGTTGCTGTGCACATCCAACCTTATGACTCAGTGGCTCAGATAATATCCAGCTCATGATTGGCAACTCAGGTCACATGGTAACCTGATGTCCGATGGTCAAGCATCTAATTTCCCTAAGGCCTGGTAACATTTCAAGAGCTGTTTTTCAAATGGAGAGTAGTTATCTGCAGATTCCAAATTCTGAAAGTCCTTCATTGCAATTCACGTGTTGAGCCCTCCTAGAGACTCCTCATAGCATATTTATCTGCCACTAACACTTCAAGTTCCATTGGATTTGTTGGATCTTATGGATCTAGTGGCAGATCAGGCCACACAGAAGCTTGGACCTGTTACAAAGTCTTATCCTTTTCTGGGTCCCACTTAAATCTAGCAACTTTCTGAGTCACTCTATGAATGGGCCAGAGTAAAACACCTAAATGAGAAATGTGTTATCTCCAAAATCCAAATAGACTCACTATGTTGTGCCTTTTTTGTTGTTGTTGTTGTAGGAGAAGCCAAATGTATCAATTTACCTTTTAACTTGGAAGGACTATCTCTACACGCCCCACACTACTAGACTCCTAGAAATTTCCTGAGGTCAAAGGACTTTGAATTTTAGTAGTATTTATTTTCCATCCTCTGGCTCTCAAATGTTTTACTAACAAATCTAGAGTGGTTGTTACTTTCTGATCACTTGGTCCAATCAGCATATCATCAGTGTAGTAGACCATTGTAATATCTTGTGTAAGGAAAAGGTGATCAAGATTCCTGCAAATTGTGACATAGGGTTGGAGAGTTAATATAACCCTGAGCTGAGACAGTGAAGATATATTTCTGGCCTTGTCAGTTAAAGGCAAATTGTTTCTGATGGGCCTTATAGATATGTATGGATAAGAAGAAATTTGCCAGATCAATAACTGCATATCAAGTACCAGAATATGTGTTAATCTGTTCAAGCAGGAACACCACATCTGGTATGGCAGCTGCAATCAGAGTCATCACTTGATGCAACTTGTGGTAATCTATTGTAATTCTCTGAGATTCATCTGTCTTTTACATAGGCCAAATCAGAAAATTAAATAGAACTGTAGTGAAAATCACCACCCGTGCATCCTTTACATCCTTAATAGTGGCAGTAATCTCTGCAATTCCTCCTAATGCAATATTGCTTTTGGTTGATTATTTTGCTAGGCAAAGGCAATTATAATGGTTTCCATTTTGCTTTTCCAATCACAGTAGCTCTCACAGTACAGCTTAACAGAACCAATGTGATTGTTCTGCCAAGTACTGAGTATATCTATCTTAATTATGCATTCTGGAACAGGGGAGATGACTACAAAATAGATTTGAGAATGCACTCAACCTACTGTGAGTTGCATCTTTGCTAAAACTTTCATAATCACCTGATCTCCATAGGCCCCTACAATTACAAGAGGGCCATATTGACATTTCGGATTCTCTCGAATCAGGATTAGTTCAGAACCAATGTCCAGTAATCCCTAGAATTTCTGATCATGTCCCTTTCTCCAATGTACAGTTACTCTAGTAAAAGGTCTCAGGTCCCTTTAGGGAAAGATGGGAGAGAGACTGACCACATAAAATTTTGGTGGTGGACCAGGTTCCTTCCTCAAAGAGGCCTGATCTCACCTTCATTCAAAGGGTTCTGGGCCTGTAAACTGGCTCAATTCCAGAAACTGGTTGAGAGACCATGATTCCCTGTTTCTATGATTTTGGATTATTTTTTAGACAAGGACTCACTGTGTAGTTCAGACTGGCTTTGACCCATTATAGAGACAAAGTTGGCCTCAAATTTGCAGTGATCCTCCTGTCTCAGCCTCTTGAGTGTTGGAATTACAGGCATGTACCGCCATGCCTGGCATGTTATTATTTGTTGTAGGTTTCTGTTAATTTTCCCTTAAAGTTTTTGAGCTATATGAATCTAGTAAAAAATTTGTAGGCTTGCTGTATATTTCATTTCTGGGAACACCGTGGCTGATCAGCCAACACCAGAGGTCTACACATGTAAAACCAATCTGCACAGTGTTCTGCTTGTGATGTCCGTCACAGTAAGTGGGTACATTTTGCCTTTAGTGATTAAGTGCTGCCACCTGACCTCTGCCACTCCAAGGTCCAATCAAACGCATTGCCATTAAGTTTCTCAATTGAGTAACTACAGTCCCATTGTAAGGTCTCACAAATAGAGAAGAGTAATGACAGGGCTCTTCAGGGACACTGGTTCTCCCCCTCATAAATCTGCTTCTCAAGGTGTTAATGGTACATTTTCTGGGTCATTCCAGTTTGGCAGATTAGGTTTGATATGACAAATCCACACCAGCATTCCCACTTCCCTAAGTCTCTGAATCCCCTCATTAATAGTAAACTACAGAATATCAGGCATTTCTAACTTATTCACAGTGGGCCATCTTTTGATGCATGCTTCTGCCAACAGGATGGATAAACTGTTAACACTTTTCTTTACTCCACAAGCTGCAACATTAAATTCAGAATCCCTGCTGAGCAGGCCCATACCAATAAACAGTTTCCTCCAGATGTATGTTTTTGCTATTAGCTTACAACTGTAAAATCCATCCCCACACTTACTAATCAGGCTTCTGCTTATAATAATTAGAAGGCCAGGTGTGGTGGAATTCCAGCACTTGGGAGACTGAGGTAGGAAGTTCACCATGAGTTCAAGGCCAGCGTGGGCTACATAGTGAGTCCAAACCAGCCTGAACTACATAGGGAGAACCTGTCTCAAAAATAAAAAAAAATTAAAAACTCAAGAAGTTCTTTGGAAGCATATTGGACTGCCTCATGGTTTACACTATGTACCTCACCTTTAGGAGCCTTCTGTGATTTGAGCCTGGTGATAGGCCTAGAAGAAAAAGAGGCGGATCCTGAGGAATGTCAGCATTGTTTTTTGGAATGTCAGCACTGTAATGTTTGGTCAACAAAGGATTAGTTTCCTCAGGTATACTGGAAGGGCACATACCACAGCGGTTGGAGGTGGGGATACCCCCAAAAGTATGTGGGGAAATCTCCTCTGGCAAAATATTCTCACTAGAATCAAAGAGCTCAACATCTTTAGACTTGTTCGAATCCTTCCAAAGACCTCTATTCCAATTTACAAGATTACTACATATGAGTGGGCCAAAAATAGTCCAGGTTCTTGTGTATGACAAGGCAAGAATTGCCAAGTATGCACTTTGCAGTATATAATAAGTTTATTCAAGATCACAGAGTAGCAGGCATTACTGCCAGGTACAGAGCCTCTCAGCTCCTCTGTCAGTATCAGCTGCCAGGATGAATCACTGTCTTGCTTGGCTATGTGGCTTCCTGTGACAGCATGAATGACTTTTTCTCTTTGGTGACTCTTCCTTTTGGCACACTGTGCATTGCTTGACTCTTATTCTCTGGGGTCCAACAATATCTTTTCTCAGGGATTGGGTGACTCAATAAAGTTGTAGGACCCTGTAGAAAGGCTTCCGCATGTCCTGGGTTTTGGTTGACCTTGGGGGTCAGGCCCAAAATATTGTCTAACTTTTAAGCCCAATTACCTTTTAACTGTGGTCTCCAAGTTGTCGATCACCCAGAAGGTCAGTTGCACCATTACTGAAGTGGCAGCACTGAGCTCAATTGTTATAATCTCATCTGGATATCAAACACTTTGAAATATAAGGTATAGCCAGAGTACTGTTATGTCTTTCATATTATGATTGTTTTAGAAGTTGCATCCCTGAAAAATGTTAACAGATAGCAATATAGTTTTCCAGAAAAAACTTGAGATCAAGAGCCACACATAGCATTTCAACATGGCGATAATGATGATATTATTTTGAAGCACATTTAAATGTTCATCTTAGTATAGAATGACTTTTTTGTCAATTATCTCCATCTGATCACAAAGACATTAAATGACACAAAGAAGTTCCCACCTAATTTATTATCTTCCAATAGGATATCATCAAAGAAGGTTGCAACTCTATAGATGTACCTTATTAGTTCTTTAATATTTAATTTGCAGTTTTCAGTGTGTGACATTGTTTGGACTGCTCAGTGCCTGAGTATCTCTAAGTGTAGTGGTGCATACATAACATACACATCATATAAGCTAAAAAATAATAATTTCGTAGCGATCTCATGTTGGCTTTACATACACTTCTTCTCATAAGTGATTGGAATACAAGTAAGAGAAAGAGAGATATCTGAGTCTAAAAGAAAATATTATCATCATAAACAACCCTAGTTTTACATCTTTGAATATTTGTACACCCAGAAAGCATAGTAATTCATTACACCATAAAATTAGCAATAATGAGGGTCACAGCAATATGGACACCTTTGTATTTTAATTTAGCTTTGTAGCAAGAGCATCTTTTAATCAGAAAATCTTATTGTTACCCACAGAAAACTTAACCTTTTGATGATAAACAATATAAAATTATTGTAACAAGATGTTTAACAATGTTTATTGGGATATGTCTGCCATAAGGCAATGGAAATTATAGGGGTTCCATTAGTAAATAAAGGTAAGCTGCTCCTTTATTCACCAAGTGGAATCTTGTCCAACAGTGTTCTCAAGACCAAAGGGTTCCTTTTTAGTTATCTTAACAGAGTATCTTTTGTTGTTAGATGACCAGTGAGACTTGGGTCAGAAGAATTAACACATTATTTTTGACCAATAAGAGACTCCCAAGTTACTGTATACTTACAAATATAGGCATTGCATTTGTAGAAACAGTCTCAACATCATTTTGATTGGCTGACAACCTAAATGGAATCATGTCCTTTACTTTAATGACATTTATTTTACCAATAAGCCGACTTAAACTGTAGACATAAATATTTTAACCTATATAAACTATTTTTTCATGGAAATCTCAAAAAAGGCAAAAAGAAAAATCTTGTTGAGCTCAAACAAAACAGCTCTAGGTGTTGGAACTGGATATTGGCACAAATGGGATAGACAGGCAGAGAAGCACACATGAGACCATTGGTGTATTGGGTAATACTATGTCCCCCCAAGTCCTCATATACTTTTGATGGGGCTAAGTCTGGTGCTTGCTTGTGTTCGGTTTGTTGTCTAGTGCCGGGATTAATAATGTGAGTGATGCACCCACCCAGGGGTGGAGTTGAGATACAGTGTGAGGGAAGGTGGGTCTTCCTTTAGCGCTTCTGCCTTCTCTCGCACGTGCTCTCTCGGTCTCTCTCTTGCGCCAGTACACTTGCGGCTTGCAACCGCCACAAACTGACTTGGAGCCAACTAAGTGTAGACTGAAACTCCCTAGAAACTGTGAGAATAAACCTTTTGTTCCCTAATTTTAGGCATCAGGTATTTTGCCTCAGCAATGAGTGAAACGTAATAAAGACAATTGTTTATAAACCAGAGTGCATTTAGATGTATTTGACCATGACCTTTTTATAAATCAGGCAAAACTATTAATTTAGTAAGTGGAGTAAACAAGACAGTAGTGAGACTATTCACATAATCTACATAGAAGGGAACAAACCATTTCATTTGTCTTGTTTGCAAGATAGGTTGGTGTTTTTTATTCTGAAAAGAAACTTGTAGTTGTCTATTGGTTCACAGGTATATGGTCCTTCTTTGCTTTCTGGTGTCTCAGATGGTCTGTATTTTACACTGGAGAGGTGAATCCGACTATCTATTTCCTGTATCATAATAACAAAAGAAGTGGTTAATAGGGTTGTGAGATCTTGTATGGGCAAAGCTTTCCTGACGGCTTTGCCACAGGATGAGTCTAAAAGTACTTGAGGCTGAAATAAGTAAATTAACCAATCCCTTTCAAATGAGTGTGTAGGTTCACTGATTCCCTTCATGGAAGAAGAATTTTTTGTACATATCATTAAAACAGATATGAGAAGGATTTATTAGAGGTAGATGTAGGATGCACTCAAGAGCAAAATGTGGATTCTCAGGGAAATGAGGTACAATATACATGGAAACTGAGGATTTTTTATGTTTTTTGGAAGGTGGAACTTTGTGGAATTCCACAATCTACAGTATGAGTCTTAGTTTTAGTTTTAGTCTTAGTCTTAGTGGATGGGAAAGGATAACTCTCCCCTAATGAGATAATGTTTTATTCCTAGGGGAAATACCAAGAGGTAGGTCCCTTCATGGATGAGAGAGGACCACTTGCAAGTAAAAAGGAATGGGTAGACCCATTTATAGCTGAAAGTGAGTTGTCAAGGTTTGTTGTTTTGGAAGAATGATAAAAGGAAATAAACTATACTTGTATTTCAAGTCTTCAGTTTTTCTTTAAACTACAATTTTAAAAATTTGATTTTTTTGTCTCCTTTCTTCATCCAGTTCTCATTGGTCTACTTTATATTGGTTATTAAACACTGAATAAGCTTCATCAACAAATTGACTTATTTTGGTTTGCGGGCCCAGGTGGCGTTTTTGGAGCCTTTTCCTAATATCTGGAACTGACTAACTAATAAAATATTGCTTTAGGAAAATCTGACTTTCTGTAGACTCAAAAAACAGAATTCACCAGTCTGTTGCATTCAAGAAGCTCATCTAATTCAAAAAGATATTCAGAGACTAAAAATCATGGAATTGAAAACAATGTTTTATGCATGCATAAGAACCCCAAAAACAATCGGGGGTAGCAATTTTAATCTCAGACAATGTAACTTTTAAGTTAAAACTAATTCTAAGGAACAAAGAAGATCACTACATATGATTTAAGGGAACAATTAAATAAGAAGCGAAAATGCTTAAAGATATTTATGCACTGCATATTTGAACAACTATCTTCATAAAACAAGAATTACCAACTATAAAAATCATCTAACTATGGTAACGATCATAGTGTGGAATCTTATTAACCTAATTTCAGAAAGAGGTAGATCAACTGAACAAAAAATCAATAAACAGATATCAAAGCTGAGCCATATCCTTGAATATATGGACTTAATAGATATCTATAGAGTATTCCATTCTACTATAGCAGAGTTTGCATTCTTTTCCCAAAACACAGTGCTGTCTCCAAAATATATCACATACTACTCTAAAGCCTGCTTAAATAAATATAAAATAATTATTATCATGCTGTGCTTGGTACCAGAGACAACTGAATGACAACATAAAAAAAGAGAAGAAATCAAGGAAATTTTAGAAGAAATTGAAAAAATAATAACACACTCCTAAAGAACCAATTGGTCACAGAAGACATCAAGGAAGAAATCAAATAAGTTCCAGAAGTTAATGGCAATACCTGTACAATAAACCAAAACCTCTGGGACACAATGAAAGCAGTGTTAAGATAGAAGTTAATTGCAGTCGATGCTCACATTAGGAAGACAGAGCAAGCTGAAATAAATAACTCACATGGAACTTTATGATTCTTGCAAAACAACAAGGTAGGCCCAAACCAAAAGAAAGGAGGCAACTCCTAAAGACTAGTGAAAATCAACCTAATGTCACTTTAAAAACAATACAAATAATTAATTAATTAAAGAACCATTTCTTTAAAAGAAGAAATAAAGCAGATAAACCCTTAGCCAAACTTGCAAAGAAAAAGAGAAAAAAGACTCACAACAAAGAAATTAGAAATAAGAATGTGAAGTCAAAACAGACACCACAGAAATATAGAACACAGTAACTTCAGTAAGTCCCTGACTTACAAATAAGTTCTGTTCTGGGAGAATGTTTGTAAATCATGTTGATTCATAAGTATGACAAAGTGAGTCTTATACACCTTTGACACAAATATACAATATAAAGCATTAAAAAAACAAACACATGCACCCCAATAATGTATAGTATCGTACTGTACACTAAGCACACAACAGCACAACTGTGACAATGTCCGCAGACAAGTGAGATACTTCTGTGATTTGTTCACGTGTACAAATGTTCATAATGTGGAGTCCATTCACATCTGTGAAAGTTATTTACTTGAATGTTCATAAATTGGGGATGTATTATGCTGGGAAACTTGTATTCTAGCTAGTTGGAAGATCTTGAATAAACAGACAGATTGATTCCTTGACATGCAAATTACAAAAGTGAACCCAGGAAGACAGAAAAATGCTGAACAACCCAATAGCAAGCATTGAAATTCATACAGAAAAAACACCTACAATGTAAAAACAGCCCAGGAACTGATGGATTCACTGCTGAATTCTACAAAAGTGTTAAGGATATTATATCACCAATACTCCTGAAGGTTTTCAAAGAAATTCAAAGGCAGTATCACTTTGATTCCAAAATCAGGTAAAGACACAACTAAGAAAAAAAAATTACAGATCAATCTTCTTAATGAACAATGATGCAAAAATCAACAAGATATTAGCAAATAGAATTCAACGCACCATCAAAACTATTAAGTATCATGGCCAAGGTTCATCCCGGAGATTCAAGGGTGGTTTTTTTTATAAGCAAATCAATAAATGTAATACAACACATAAATGGAAGCAAGAACAGAAAACACAGGATCATATAAGTAGATGCAGAAAATACTTTTGGCAAAATTCAGCAAGAAGTAGGTGAAGAAAAAAGATATAGAAGGAGCACATCTGAATTTGATAAAAGTCATTTATGAAAAACCAATGGATAACATCATTAAAAACTGAAATTTTTCCTCTGAAATCAGAAATAAGAAAAGAACGCCCACTAGCACCACTTCTATTCTGCATGGTACCCAAAATATTGGCCAAAGTCATGAAGCAAGAGAAATATACATGTACAAACACATATGTATATATATGTATATATATGAAAAAACTCAAATATCATTATTTGCAGATGACATGAAAACTCTAGATAGAATACACAAAACTCTAACAAAACCTCTTAGAATTAATAAACAACTTCAACAATGTAGCAGAATACAAAATCTAAACACAAAATTCAACACAATTTGTGTACACCAATAATCAAAGTAATGAGAATGAAATTATAAAACAATATAATTTACTGCAGCATTAAGAATAAATATACATAGTAATTAATCTAAACAAGGAAGTGAAAGATCTCTACAATGAAAACTACAGTAATGTGAATAAGTAGATTGGAGAGGAATCAGAAAATGAAAAGTTATCCCCTGCTCCTAGATGGACAGAATCAATATTTTCAAAATGACCATGTTCCCAAGACTGTTACACAGATTCAGTGCAATATCAATCAAAATAACAACAGTGTAGTTCTCATATCTAGAAAAAACAATCTTCTATTCATATGGATCCAGAGGATAGACAGAATTGCAAAAGATCTTGGGAATCAAGTGCAAAGCAGGAGGCATCACTATAAGAGACTTCAAGATATACTACAAAGCAACAGAGATAAAACAGCAAGGTACTGTCAGAAAAACAGGCAGGTGGGTCAGTGAAACAGAATGAAGAGTATAGAGATATCCTCAGACATATTCAGCTATTTAATATCTGAAGAAGGGTCCAATAGCATACAATGGAGGAAAGATAGACGATTCAACAAATGATACAGAGTATGTTTGCAGAAGATTGAAATAGAACCTATGTTTTTCATTATGTACTAAACTTAAAAGAAAATGGATAAAAAACATAAACATTAAAACAGAAATAATGAACCAACTGTAAGACAAACTAGATGAAACACTTGAAGTCATAGGTGTGGGAAAATTTTTTTTAATCAGAAAGCCAATTGCATAGGAAATAATAAGAAGCAACAAATAGTACTATATAAAATTTAAAAGCTTCTGCACAGCAAATGAGTCAATTAGTAGAATGAAGAAACAACCTACAGAAAGGGAAAATTTTTGCCAGCTATTCTTCAGACAGAGGATTAATACCTAGAATAGATAATGAACTCAATGAAAAATAGACCACCTAAACTAAAATACCCAACCAAGAAATGGGTAAGTGAAATGAAAAGGTACTTCTCAGAAGAACAAATATAAAAGCTCAACAAATATATGAAAAAATACTCAATATTCTGGCCATTAGATAAACGGAAGTTAGACAACATTAAGATTCCATCTTACCTGAGAAAGAATGACAATTGTTAAGAGTTCAAAAAGTAATAAATGGTGGTGTTACTGTGATGAACAAGGAGCACTCCAACATTGTTGGTGATAATGTAAACTAGTATAATGTAAACCATTATGGAGAATTATTTGAAACTCTATAGACTCAGGTATTTTCTTTCTAGGTATCTTCTCCAGAGAGCTAAAGACGTCATATTACAATGATATGTTCATACCATTGTTCATAGCAGCACAACTCATAATAACTACATCCTGGAAGCAACAGATGAATGTGTAAAGAAATCTTGGTATCTGTACATAATGAAACACTACTTGACTACAAATAAGGATAAATTTGGCACATTGGTAGGAAAGTGAATGCATCTGGAAAATATAATTTCCAGAAAAATAAATCAATCACGCAAGTTTAAATACTGTGTGATATATCTCATTTGAGTAAGGTAAAGTGCAAACAAAGAGAATAATAGAGGATGGATAATAAATAAGGATCTCTTGCAAATGGAAAGGGCCCAGAAGAACAAGGATAGGTGGGTCAATGGGAGAAATAAGTAGAATTAAGATACTCCATGTACAGGAACCTAAATGAGTGTAAACATTATGTGTCCAAAACATTAGGTAAGAATAATGACAAGAATTAAAATAGAGAAAGGGAATTAGAAGTGGAGGGAGGGAGTTGGGTGGGAAGAGAAAGGGGACTAAAAAGTAACAAGCTGTATTATGTACATGCACCCACTCCCCAAAATGAATACAAACATCATGTACTGCAAACATGTACTAACAAATGAAGATAAAAAGAAAAAATTATCTCTCCATGACCATCACAGACAAAATCCCAGAAGCTTAGCACAAAAGGAAAATCTTCAAAGTGTTTAGAGAAAAGCACAAATAATTTATAAAATAAAACCCATTAGAACAACAGAAGGCTTTTCAGCAGAAATGTTAAAAGCCAGGAAAGCTTAAAGAGAAATGTTTCATGTCCTAAAAGTAAACAATTTCCAATTTAGGCTGATACATCCTCTAAAACTGTCTTTCATAATTTATGGAGAAAAAGGATACTTTCATGATAAAGAACACCTAAGAAAAGTTTTGACTACTAAATCAGCATGACAAAAAACTCTCAAGGATACCCTGGAAAGAGAAAATGAAGGAAACAGTATGAGAAAATGCCTAATAGAATAAATTCACTGGGTAAGGAGAGCAGTTAAGTACAAGGGAAATAAAAGTAATCTACAACAGAAAATAAGGAAATGACAGAAATAAGTCAATACCTATGAGTAACAACTCTCTTTGTAGATAGTCTCAATTTCCATGGCAGTGACACAGACAGAGAGAATGAATGAAAATTCAAACTTCAACAGTATGCTGCATACAAAAAACACATTTAAGCAAACAAAAAACCCTCATAGGCTAAAAATTAAAGAATTGAACACTTTATTACCTGCAAAGTGAACCTAGAGGCAAAGAACACTAATAGTGGCTAACAGAACAATCCAACAGGAAGAAAGAACAATTATTAATATATATTCACCAAGTAATAGCAAACTCAACTGCATGAAACAAATAGTACTGGACATAAAACAATGAACAGGCATAAACACAGTTTAATGCAGAACCTCAATACACTTCATCACAAATGGGTAGATTAATTACACAAAAAAATCATCAAAAAGCATCAGAGTTGAAGAAAACCTTCAAGCAAATGTAGTTAATAGATACTTACACTGTTCCAGTCTATCACAACAGAATACACATTCTTTTTCAGCAGCACATGGAAATTTCACCATACGTATTAACAGACCATATCACAATGAAGTTGTAAGTCGATGACAAAAAAATACAAAAACTACAAATTCATGGAAACCAAACAACACACACTTATCAAAACAATGGATTAGAGAAGAAATCAAGGAATAAATAAGACAGTCTCCAGAACTAAATAATAATACCATTACAATATACCAGAACTTATGGAACATACTGAAAGCAGTCCTAAGCAGACAGTTTATACCTACGAATTTCTACATCACAAACAAATACAATTCCAAATAAATAACCTAATGATACATTTCAAAGTCCCAGAAAAGCAAACACAATAGAACCCCAAAATATAAGGAAGGAAATTATAAAGATCAGAGTAGAAATCAATGAAATTGAGAACAACAACAAAAAAAATTAATAAATTGGAGTTGGTTCTTTGAAAACTTCTGCAGAGTTGAATCAGTATCAGAGACCCTTGCAGTGAGTTCCAATCTCCTGCCTTGAGTTACAGAGCACAGCTGGAAGAAAACTCAAAAGACAAAATAGGGGTGCAGCAGGGATCTGGGATGACCAGTTATTCACAGGGAACAAAAGGCTACAAGGCACCCAGAACCTTGATATTTATTCATTGAAGAAAATAGTGAAGGGATTGCAGCTGAATATGCTAGACAAATGGCGAGGCTGGCAAAGCTCATTATAGAGAAAAAAAAAGCATTCTTGTGGAGGAGACAGGAACAGCTATATATCAGTTACCATTAATGAGTAACCTGCTTTGTAGCCAATTCTGGGAAGAAATTTTCCTCTAGAATCACGCAGGCCTCAGCAGAGACATTATCTCACATATGAACCCCAAGGTATCATAGTTCACCTATCAGCTCAATCTTGACTGTTGGTGATAAATAACATTACTGCATCATCAACTGCTTGCTTTCATGAAGAAACGTACAGTCTTGGCCAGACTCACTAATTGAACTGAAAGCCAAATTAGGGAAGTCACTTTTATACAGCCTGCACTGCTCACAAGTAAGCACAATCACATTTGGGTCTGGGAGAGAGTGAAGTGGCAGTCCTTCACAAATTGACAACCCTCCATATTCCTACTGCAGCCTCCCTGGGATTATACAGCACCCAGTCTTAATTCTACTTCAGGTTTGCTGGGATCACACAGTATTGATCTAGGCTCTGTCTGCCTCCTCTGTCTAATAGTGACAGCAGAAACACACCTTGAAGAGGACACTACCACAGAACTGTAGGCTCCAGAAGATAACCTCTGGCTGGAAAGCACAGAGAGAACTCCTTTTTTAATTATACATTCTTGTTTTCTAAGAGAGTGAACATTTTTTCAAATTTTGTTTTGTTTTGTGTAGCTCTTGCTTTTGTTTCTTCCTTGTTTCCTTCCTGTCTTCTTCACAAGTCTCAAAAACCTTAGGTAATCTTCTTTTGTCTTTTAATCTTGCTTATAAACTTTTTCTCTTCTTCTATTTTTCTATTTCCCATCTCTTTTAAATCTCCTCAAAGGTTAAAAACACTCCATTAGAATATTTACTGTATATAAATTCTGGTTTGTACTAGGTATTGTTATATATCTATAAATCTTGTACCTATGGTGAAAGGTGGCAAATTAATACTTACCACAGTTTGCCATTTTCTAGGCTGTGTTTGCTCCTATTGTTATTACTGACTGTACTACTTTATTCAGGATGAAATAGTTGTTTTAATCAGTTTAATGCTGGTTCTTTGTATGTCAAGACTGAGATTTTTAGAGGGTCATTAACAGTACTATAGTCCAGTACCAAAGAACCAGGGCCTAAGTAAGATAGGCAGAGACTTCTCATCCTTAATGAATTGAAGAAGTAGAACTTTGTGAAAGACTCAAAAGCCAAAAACCAGCTACAATTAGAAGACATCTCAAAACAGTAGTCATTTCCTAAGGAGTTCTCCATACTAGTAATAAAACAACCTACCAGAAGTAATTTACAAGCATCAATGTAGGAAATAAATTTTTAAAAAACAGAAAATGAGACAACAAAGCAAGGTGCAACCTTAGATGTCCAGATCAATGAAGGCAAGCCCAGTGAAGAGTGAGGTGGAACAAATCAAAAACTACCCACCTGAAATCTCTGAAAAGGTATGAGCAGAAGTAACAAAGCAGATGAAAGAGGCTCTAGGAAAAAAATCAAATCAGAAATAATTTCTCAGATAACTAAAGAGATGTTTACCATAATGAAAGACATGAATGTGAATTTAGAGTACATGCAGATAAAAAAAAATAGAGGAGCTTAGGAAAATAATGGAAATCATGAATGCCAAACATAGGGAAAAAAATGATGTCTCTGTAACAGATTCAAACAGATAACCAGGAGATTAAAAATTCTATTGAAAATATATGCAACAGAATGAACCAATGTGAGGACAAAATATCAGATCTAGTAAACAGGATTATGGGTAGTATTCATAAAAAGAAACACTTCTTTAAGATAGCAAGTGGTCATGAAAAATCAGTCTAATAGCTGCTAGATGATGCAATGAAGAATAACATAAATTTGACCAGAATCAATGAAATAGGAGATAGCACAAATGATGTGAAAAGCCTGTTCATAGAAGTAATGACAGAACACTTTCAATGCGCAGAAAAAGCATTTCACATATAGATGAGTGAGGCATATAGAACTCCAACTAGCCATAATCAGAAAAAAACAACAAAAATATAATAGTTAACATTACAGAAATTCAACACAAGAAAAAGAAAAGAAAAAAATCACCTAAAAGGAAAGCCCATGAGAACCACAGTAGACTTTTCAACATAAACCTTTAAGACAAGGAGAGCATGGAGGGAAATATTTTAAGCCCTAGCAGAAAGCATCTTTCATCCTAGACTGATGCACCCTTCAAAGTTGTCTTTCAAATTTGATGGAGAAATAAGCTACACCATGATAAAGAACACATAAAGAAATTCTTGACAATGGAATCAGCGTTCTAAAAAATTCTGAAGGATATTCTAGAAAGAGTTAATGAAGATAGCTGGGGATTTAGCTCAGCAGCGCAAGTACCTGCCTGGCAAGTGCAAGGTTGTGAGTTCAATCTCCAGTACCAAAAAAAAAGAGTTAATGAAGACTAAAATTCCCTGAACCCAAATAAAATGAATCTATGAGGTAAGGTAAGCAATTAAACAGAGGAAAAATAAAGGGAACCAAAAACAGGAAAATATTATGAGAAACAAAACTCAATATATATCAGTTATAACAATCAATATAAATGGCCTCAACTCATTGATCAAAAGAAACACATTGACAGAATGGCTCAAGATACAAGATTCAACCAAATGCTGCATACAAGAAACACAAATAACTGAAAAAATCATAGACTGAAAGTCAAAGAATGTAAAACAATATCTAATGGGACAAGAACCTTGAAAAGAAGGAGCAGTTATTCTATTTGAAGAAAAAGCAGATTTCAAGACAAAACTGATTGCAAGAGTCAAAGA
The DNA here is from genome assembly GCA_004363535.1 of Dasyprocta punctata. NCBI lineage: Eukaryota > Metazoa > Chordata > Mammalia > Rodentia > Dasyproctidae > Dasyprocta > Dasyprocta punctata. The sequence continues at coordinate 18,888 of RJWM01016407.1, forward strand.
AGGACACTACATACTTGTTGAGGGACCAATTCAAGAGACAGAGACAACATTCTTACATATATGTGCACCAAATATCTCATACCCCAAAATATAGAACAAATAGTAATAAATACAAAAATCAAATAAACACTAATATAATTCCAGCAGAGGACATTAATACCCTGTTTTCACAAACAGATGCAGAACTGAACCAAATCTTCAAAAAAATGAACTTAGTCGGTATCTGATATATAGTGTTCCACCCTACAAGTTCAGAATACACATTATTTTCAACTGCACATGGGACTTTCTCCAAAACACACCATATGCCAGTTCATAGAACATGCTTAATTAAAAGTAAAGGAATGGAAATTATCCTGTGAATATTATCAGACCATAGTGCAATAAATTTGGAAGTAAATTGTAAAAGAAAGCACAAAAACTTGATAGAACATGGAAATTAAGTAGCTCCCTCCTGCAGAAGTAATGGGTCACAGACAAAATACAACAAGAAATTACACAGTTTCAACAATTAAACAATAATGTCAATGCAACATTCTGGAATTTATGAGATGCAATGAAAGCAATACTTGAGGCAAACTTATAGCACTGAAATAACCATCAGAAAAACAGAGTGAGCTCAAATGAACAACCTAAATTTTAACCTCCAACTATGAGAAAAAGAAGAGAAAGTTAAACCAAAACCATGTGTGAGGGAGGAAATTATAAAAATCAGAGCAGAAATTAATACAATTAAGAATAATAAAACAATATAGAGTATAAATGAATTGAAGAGTTGGTTCTTTGAAAGTTTAAATAAAACAGACAAACTCTTAGCCATCTGATCAGAAGAAGGAAAAGTTCATGTCCATGCAATTAGAAGTGAACAGGGTAAAATCACAACAGATTTTGTGAAATACAGAAGATCATTAATACCCACTTTGAGAAACTATACTGTAATAAGATGGGAAATACAGAATTAATAAACAGATTACTAGATACATATGTATTACCAAAGATGAATCAAGAAGATATAAAAATTCTAAATAATCCAGTCAATGACATTAAAGATATAATTAAAAACCTACTGACAAAGGAAAGCCAAGTTCCTGAAGGATTTTCTGCTAAAGTTTATAAGAAATATTGGGAAGACCTAATGTCATTACTCATCAAACTATTTAACAAAGTTGAAAGAGACATAATACACCTAAACTCATCCCTAGAAGCAAGTGTTACCCTGATGCCAAAACCAGGGAATGATCCAACCAAAAAAAAGAGACCTAACGGCCAATCTCCCTAATGAACATAGATCCAAAAATCCTCAGTAAGATACTTGCAAACAGAATATAGCAAGCCATCAAGAAGTTTATACACTATTGCCAAGTAGAATTCATTCCAAGGATGCAGGGATGGTTCAACATAGGCAAATTAATAAATTCAACACCCTATATTAACAGTACCGAGGACAAAAACCACATGACCATATCGATAGTTACAGAAAAGCATTTGATAGAGTCTAGCACTCATTCGTGATAAAAAAAATATTGGAATGGAAGGTCTTTGTCTCTATCTGATTAAAGCCATCCACAACAAACCAACAGTCAACATCATACTAAAAGGTCAAAACTGAAAGTTTTCACTCTAAAATCAGGAATATTGCAAGAATATCCACTACAACCACTTCTGTTCAATATAGTTTTGGGAACATTAGCCACGACAATTTAACAAGAGAAAGAAATAAAAAGAATAAGAATAAGAAAGGAAAAAGTTGAATTATAATTATTTGCAGATGACAAGATACTTTGCATAGAAGACCACAAAAACTTCACCAGAAGACTTCTAGATTTAATAACCAAATTCAGCAGTGTAGCTGGATACAAAGTGAACATTAAGAAGTCAATAGAATTCCTGCACACAAATAAAAAACTCACTGAGAAAGAAATTAGGAAAACAACACCTTTAACAATAGCATCAGGAAAAATAAATTACTGGGGGATCAATCTAATGAAGGAACTAAAAGACCTTTACATTGACAATTGTAGTACTCTGAAAAAGGAGATTGAAGAGGATATAAGAACATGGAAAGATAGCCCTTGTTATTGGGTAGGCCGAATTAATATAGTGAAAATGGTCATACTTCCAAAATTGTTATACAGATTTAATGTAACCCTGATCAAAATACCACTATCATACCTGAAAACCTGAAAAAACAATCCTAAAGTTCTTATCGAACCAGAGCAAACCTAAAATGGTAAAAACAATTCTGAGCAACAAAGGCAAGGCAACAGACATCACAATCCTTGATCTGAAATTATTCCACAAAATTGCTGTGATAAATACAGCATGGTGCTGGCAAAAAAAAAAAAAATGGACCTGAGGATCAGTGGAACAGAATAAAAGATACAGAAACAATTCCCAACACACTCACAGCAACTTTACCTTTGACAACGGAGCCAAACACCTTCAATGGAAGAAAGCCTCTTTGATAAACGGTTCTGGAAAACTGACTTTCTCTGTGCTCAAGATAGAACCTAGACCAGCATGGAAAACAGTATAGAGATTTCTCAATAGACTGAAACTATAAATTTCATTTGACCCTTTTTATTCCCCTTCTAAGTATCTTCTCAAAAGATTTAAAGACATCATATTACAATGATACACGCATACTCATGTTTATAGCAGTACAATTCATATAGGTAAATCTTTAAAGTGGCCTATCAGTGGAAGAATGGATCAAGAAAATGCAGTATTTACATACAATGGAATGTTACCCTTCCATAAATAAAAATAAACTTGAGTCATTTGTAGGAAAATGAATGCACCTTGAAATTATAATATTAATTGTAATAAATCACACAATCTTAAACATCATATTGTTTCTCCTGTATGAGTAACCCAGACTAAAAACAAAGAGTAAAGTAAAAGATAATAGGTAGTAGGAAGATAGACAGTTCTCAAAAGGGAAGTTGATCAAGAGGTAAAGTGAGGAGGAGGGAAAATATGATAAGGGATGAAAAAACAAAGAATCAGGATATGTTCTATACATGTACCAATTTCACACAAAGCATTAGGTACTAAAAACATGTACAAAAACGAAAAAAGATCACGAGATACATGGAGTGGGGGAGGGAATAAAAGGAAAGGGGTTGAAAAAATGAATTAAAATCTGTTATGCACATGTACCAAATTTGAACAAGGATTGTGAACATATATTGCACACATGTACTAATAAACTGAAAAATAAGATAAAATTAAAAATAAAAATTTAAGATAGAAAAGCAGAAATCATATATACATAAATTAATTTTCTCATTAACTGGAGATTGAAGCGAAAGCCTTCTCACTGACTTACATCCCACCTTGAACTTAAGATCTTCCTCCTTGCACCTCCAGAGTGTTAGGAATATAGAAGTGTGTCACCATACTAGGTTCCCCTCTACATTCTGTGCTCTTAATTTGTCCTAAATGAGTTGAGTTATTTGATTACCTGAAGAAACAAGGAAGGCAATGAACGGATGACAATTTTACTCCAGCACCCTTGTTTATCTGTTAATTTGCCCATAATTCTCTGCATTACTTTGCTATCATCTTTAGAGTAAGTAGGATTGAAGCCCATGGCCTTGATGCAAAATCTGTGAAGGAACAATGGTCTGCAGTTGGGTTTTTTATTTGGTATAGCACCCGTAACAGATATACAGTGAAATAACTTCCAACAAGCTTGACATGGAGTTTTTCATCTGAGGTTGCTGCAATTTTAACTGGTTAAGTATTTAACATTAAGATTGGAGGATTATTATAATAGCTTTAAAGATTAATTGCTATAAATAATAGCCTCAACCATCTAGGGGCTTGATATAATACACGGCTTATTTATCATTCACCTCATTATCAAATCAAATGTTTGGTGAGAAGCCTCCTATTGTTAACTCTGGGACCCAGTCTCCTCTCATCGTTCTCAAGGAAATAGGAATGTGAAGAGGACCACAAGAGAAATTTTATGGGCCAGTCCAGGAGGTGATGAACATCCTCCCACATATATCCAGTTGGCCAGATTGCAGTTAATTCCTGGCCCCACCTAACAGCAATACGGTCTCACAGGGTGCCAGAGAGGAAAACAATGACAGTGGTGTAAAAGTAGCCAGCTTCTGTCACAGAGGTGTAACACAGGCAACTACACATGTATTGTAAGAAGTAAGTTCATAGTGACTCACAGTGGACATGGGAACTGCAGGAAAAGTTAACAATTGACAGACCTAGGTTTTTAAAAATACATTTTATGTGTGTATCTAAGGTATAAAATATGATGCTACGGATTTCAATAGTTTGGGTATGATTTGAGCATGTTACCTGAAGGTTGCCAGTGTAGCATTACTGAGAGAGGGTGAACCCTTTAGAATATGGGACCTCATTCAAGGTGATTAGATTATCTGCAAATGGGGCATCATTTTCAAAAGCAATCCAATTCTGGGGTTGTGAAGTAAGTTTTAGAAAAAACATTGTTATAGTGGAAGAATACTGACCTCTGAACCCCTCTTGGTTTCCCTCTCACCATACGAACCCTTGTGCATGCAGCTACTGAAATTCCTTATCTATTTCTCTTCTACATTGTGATACCGTCCAAGGTACCCATACTATAAGTCAAACAAGTGGGGCCTCTTTATCTTGAACATTTAACCTCCAAAACTGTGAGCTAAATAAACTTTTATATGTAAGTCTTATGGTATTTTATACAATTACAGGAAACAGACTAATACAAGGACAATTATAGGTAATAAAAAGTGAAGCAAGTTAACATATCCATCATCCAACAGAGTTGCCCACTTTTTCATTTTGTGCAACAGCAACTAAAGTGTACTGATTTATTATAAATTCCAAATGCAGCATGACCTTACTGTCTACATAAATCATGTTGTATATTAGACCTCTAGACTTGTTCACTCTACATATCTGCTAATTTATAAGCTCTGATCTACAGCTCACCATTTTTTCTCACCCTCTCCCTGCCTCTGATATGCAGTCAGGGGTTAGTCAAAATCTCCTTGGGCCCTATCTTTCTAAACAGGTGATCTCTTGAGCTCCAAACAAGTAAGTCCTCCTTGTGCTCACTTTACCCAAGCCTTAGATTTGTACAAAAATATTTTTCTTTGCTTCAGTGAATTTAGGATTGCTTCTATGTGCTTTTCCAACAATTTTTAATGGCGCAGTCATGCTATCCAGATAGATTACTACCATTTACTTAGACAGTAGGTACCTGAAGAACATGGATTATAATTAATCAGTAATCTATCCAAAAGATGAAATGAACCGTGATACACAAAGAGAACTATATATAGAAAAGCGTCTCGGAGAACCAGGCAGAAAGTGCAAGCATTTCAAATAAGAAGTGCCAGCTGATACTCAAAAGCTGAAATTTTAAACCCTCATGTCTTTTTGTGCCATCACATTGTAAACAAAATCAACTTTATAGGCAGAAGACTGGTAAAGGGAAGAGAAAAATCTGCCTCTGTCATTGTTCTTCTACAAGGTTTAACTCAGGTACAACAGGTAACAGTGTCAGTGATTAAGGTAGGAAAAATAACTTCATGCTATTGTGCAAATTCCTTAGTCTTTCAGTTTCAGTGCAATGGGAATGATAATATTAACAACGTTACAAGAGTTGCTATGAAGTATGAATGACTTGTGAATATATTGCATGAGTCTGTTATTAAAAAATACTGCTGCTGTTTATAATGATGATAATGATAATGATATGAATATTTCTTGTTTTGAAGGTGTGTGTTCAAACATTCTTCATTCAGAAAGAGAAAAGTTTTTTATACTGAAAATTCCCAACCAGCCAGTCGTGTCAGTCAGACTGCCTTTCTGGTCTTTCTGGTATGTGAAATGAATGCATGAATCTAGAGCTGGCAGAGAGAGAGAGAGAGGAGAGAGAGAGACAGAGAGAGAGAGAGAGAGAGAGAGAGAGAGACAGACAGACAGACAGACAGACAGACAGACAGACAGAGAGACCTAGTGTCCCATTGTCCCTTCTGAAGGGCCTCTGAATAAGAGTCAGGTAAGCTGAGGCTCCTTTAACCACTCTCTGGATTCCTTTCTGAAAATATGCAACCATAAATTAAGGAAGATTGTGTGTGTGTGTGTGTGTGTGTGTGTGTGTGTGTGTGTATGACTGGGGTTCGAACTCACAACCTCGCGCCTGTCAGGCAGGTGCTTAAGCCACTGGTCCAAACTCCCAGCTCTAGTTTTTTGAGACAGGGTCACATTACGTAGTTCAGGCTGGCCTTGTTCACATTGTAGCCCAAGCTGGCCTTGAACTCACAATGCTCCTCCTACCTCAGCCTCCCAAGTGCTGGGGTTAAAGGCATGCGCCACCACGCCCAGGTAAATTAAGGAAGATTTTATACTTCTTCAGGTAATAATGAAATTCCAATAACATAACAGTTTAATGAGTCATGATTCTGGTCCTTGGGAACTTCCTTTATAGAGGAAGAGTTCTCTCTCTATAGCCCTGGTTTTTACTCTATTATTTTGTAAATCACAAGGTTTTAATTATATACTTAGGCAATAGATAAATGCTAAAAACTGAGATCCGTAACACAACGTCCCTATCACAAGCACTACTACTATTTTATTGTGTCCATCCTGCAGCTTGCTTTTCTTGTGCAGTGGATTGTTTGCATGATTCTAATCATACTATGACAGTGTAATGTAATAGGAAATTAGGTTGTGAAGTCAGATAAACTTTAAACAACTGGCTCTAACACTGGCTTTGAAAGCCCTGGTTTGACACTTGTGAAGCAAAAGAATTTGGCCTATCCTTTTAACTGCTCTTGGCTTCTGTTTCTTAGCTGCAAAATGAAGCTGAATACTATCTACTAGATGGAGTTATTGCAAATTTTATGAGAAATAATATTTACAAAGATTTTCAGCACATAAAATGAAGCCTATACTACCCACTTATGAATGACAGTTAATTCATTCATCCAGTCAGTCAGTCAATACATAGTTGTAGCATGCCTACAACTTGCATGTTTTATCATGCATATGATTTTTTTTGCCAAGACTTGAGTGTTACATAATTTAGTTGTTTTTGATTTACTTATTCTTTCACATACCATAATTTTAACTCATATCTCTTCCAGTATCTAGCAAGACTGGTTTCTTCTCAGAACTCTTTCTTTGTCCCTCCATTACACTATTGCCTGTTTATTCTTGTGAATTAAAATAAAATAATAAAGTTACAGTCTTTAACAAGTGAAGTTATTTGTTTTCCCTCAAAAAATCCTCTTTTAATTTTTGTGAAATTTCAGTAAAATGAAATACTGTTTGGGGTCAGTTAAAAATCTTAACCATTTAAAAAGCCAGGCAAGATGTCTCACACCTGTAATCCCAGCACTCAGAAGGCTGAGTCAGGAGGATCATTGCAAGTTCGAGACCAGCCTGGGCTACAAAGTGAGCTAAAGGCCAGCTTGAACTGCATAGTGAGACCCTGTCTCAAAAAGACAAAAAAAAAATTCTTAACCATTTAAACTCAGTCTTAACCCTGGGCCATCCAGTTAAAATCATGGCCTGGCCAGGAGTTGTGGTTTGGTAGGAATAACAAGGAATAACAAAATAAAATCATAGACAAAGACTAGAATCCCTACTCTACTACTTATTAGTAACTTTGGATATTTCACTTATCTATAAAATCAGGAAAATAATTCCTAGTTCATGGGTTTGCCATGAGTGAGTGTTAAATGACTTAATGCAGGTAAAGTTTAGGATACCTACTAATTGCTCAATAAAAGTTAACAGATTAAAGACATAGAAAGACAAATACCACATGATTTTAACTATATGTGGAATCTAAAAAAAAGTAAAACATAGAGACAGAGAACGGGGATAGGGAATTGGAGGAAATGGGATGATATTGGTCAAGGACACAAACTTGTACTTACAAAACATGTTTTGGAGATCTAAAGTACAACATAATGACTGTTAGCAATAATATTCTGTCTACTTGAAATTGGCTAAAAGAGTAAGTCTCAAGTATTCTTGGCTAAGAGTTGCCTATGAGCCTAAGAGAGTAAGTCTCATACGCCAAAAGGTACTATGTAAAGTGATGGGTATGTTAGTATGATTAATTGTGGTAACTACTTAACTATGTCTGTGTACATCAAAACATCACATTTTGGACCTTGAATATACTCAATTTTTTGTCAATCATACTTTGGTGAAGTTGAAGGCAAACACAACCCAACCAAACAAAAGAAAATTTAAAAGATAACTGGTTAAAAACAAGTGATTTTGTATTTAACTCAGAAGTTAAAATACTAAGTCATATCTATATGGATAGCAAATGATAAACCTGAAACTCAAACCCAGTTGATCTAACTCTAAAGCCCAAAGTCTATGGTCCTTTTATTATCCAACACTGTATCTATATGATCCCAACTACACGAACAAACAATCCACTAAGTTGCAAAAAAAAAAAAAACCGCTAGGTACTCAATGAGAAAAGAGTTGGTTATGGGCAATATGATTGCATTATTTAAGAGATCTTACAAATGCATGCCTCCCTCAAGCCTTGTTACAGTGCAGACTTTACAGTTGGATGTTGTTTTGACACAATTTATGAAAGCTACCTTAACAGAGTCATCAGAATGGAAGTAGAATGGAGTTTCTGGAAACACTGGAATGATTTTAGAGTCACAATGCATAGTTTGAAACTCAGATGGTGCTGCTGCCATCTTTGTAATTTTGACTGTTCTGTACTTCAATTTTCTCGTACATAAAATGGGGATACAACTGGTACCATACTTAATAGAGTTTGTTGGGAGGGTAAAAGTTTTAAGAGACAAGTTTAAGAGGAAACAGTTTTAAGAGTTTAAGAGTCAGCAGTTTTAAGTACTTAGTAAACATGTGCTGCGTATTTAGGTGCTCAGCAATAGTGTTACAATTTGGCACTCTTTGTCCTGACTTTCCATAGCCACTTTTCACATTAGTACTAGATTATACATGCCATACTACTTAATTATGAAATGTTCTGTATCAATCTGTTAGATATGTGTCATGTCTTCTCAATTAGGTTAAGAGCTCCATTTCCAAGACGTTTGAATCTCTTATAACATTTAGTATGCTGCAGGACACAAGGTACTTGTTGAGTGAATCCTAGTGTATTGAAATTGCATGGTAGCCTTAGTGCAAAGGAAAGTTAGTAAGAGTCCTAGGTGTCTTTTTAAATAATTTACAGCATCTTCATTGCTTCATAGAATCACATTAAAGCTTCCAGTCACAACAGCTAATGACCAAATACTCAGGAGCTCTGTGGCTTCCTTCATTATTCTCTAGAATTTGGGGCACAAAAGCAGAGGGAATATAATTGAGAATTCTATCTTCCATATACAAAACCTACAGGGTTGTACTCTACTGATTCTTTGGTGGGTATGAATTTTGTACTTCTTCTTTGAAGTGTAATTTCAGGAGAGATCTGAAAGATGATGCAAAATTCAAGTATAAGGAATGAAGGGGAATGGACTTGGTGGTGGTAGGTGTATTACAGAGGATGATCTTTTGGGGTAACTTGCAGGTTTTTGGCTAAGTCAGGGGGAGAAGTTGCAAAATGGAAGAAGTTGCGAAGTCATTACTGTGCTACCAAACTAAGAAAGCAGATAATATGTCAAATTCAAGCTCTGGGTCTGCTCATTGACAGTTATATGACCTTTGTTTTGTAAAAAGGAAACAAAAGTTCAGAATGCAGATGTTAAAGTTACGTACACAGAAGTTTTTGGCTCAAAATTTTCTATTGCAGTGGTTTATCATTATATGAGATGTGTAGCAACATCACCTGATATTCTCACTGCAAACTACTGAAGAGCCAAGACCTTGAGAAAAGCATGTCACAGACACTCAATAAAATGCCCGAGCAAGTGCTTTTCCCCTCACAGTTTGTAGCCATGTACAATGCAGCATCGCACACTTGGAAGATTACTTATAACTAGCAGCAGAGCAGCAAACTCAGCATTTTTACCCAAAGATAATTTTATAATTTATTCTCATCAATAGTCTATGCATTCTTTAAATCTTCATATTAAACCTCTCTTCTCCAGGATCATGAATTTCCACTTTCTCTTGATATTACTGGGTTTTTTTTTCTATCTACCTATTAATGCTGCACCCTAAGATACAACAGTGTGGTGCTTTTGGGGAAGTGATGTCACACACACAAGGTGTATTACTGACATAAACACAGTCCCAAAGTGGACCCTTTAGTGAATTGTCTAAATTAATCATCTACATGATTTCAAGAAAGCAGAAACATATTTTACCCATAATCAATTGCCCCAAGAAGTCATGCTATCTGGGATGGTGCCTTTTACTTCCCCAAGTCAGAACTCACAAAAATGCTTCGTTTATAACAATCATTAGGTTTAAATTTGTTGGTACTTCATATTTATTAAATTCTCCCAAATGTATTATTTCATTTTGGACCTTAAAACTCCATGAAGTTGACAAAGACTATTAACCTTATTTTGTGGACAAGAAAGGTAAAAATCAGGAGAGGAGAAGCAACTTCCCTGTGGCCATATAGCTCAAAATGCCAGAGCAGAAAGTCAAATTTAGGTTTTAAAATCCAAGGTCTGATACTCTTTCTACCTCATTGTCAAAAGTAGCCCACAGAATTTTCCTCTGTCTCAGGCATCCAACAAGTGCTAAAGCGTAGCTAATACTCAACTGTTTCCTGGCTTAGTCAACCACAAAATGCTGAGTGCAGATCTCTGAAAGCTGCTTTACATTGGTTTGGAGGTTGTTTCTTTATTGTTTGGGTTCGCATTCCCAGACCCCAATAGAATCTTGGCCTCACAGGGTTAACATTCATATCTTTTCAACAGAAGGTTTATATGCCTAAAGATGGTTTAGCAAAAAGTCATTGCTCCAGTGAAATCAAGAATAAAATGAACAAAATATCCCCAAAATGGATGTCAATGAACCTCTTTTCCCAGTCCTAGCCCAACTCAGTGCTGAATCAATAAGCTATACATAATGCCCATAGGGGTACAGGTAGAAGTTATCCATGGAATAAAAAACAACAATACAAACTCCTCCTTCACCTAGACAATTTGAATATTGTCCCTGCTGTGTGCTCAAACTGCTAACTACAGAGGACCAAGCTAAACTCCTAAGAAGGCCCCATTCCATAGACAGACTATGAAGTTATTTTTCCTCACTATATACTTACTATTTTGAGAATTCTCTTTCCAGGCTTCAATTCTTTCACCAGCACCACCACTCAGAAACTCAATAAATGCATTTATCGTGTCCCTCATGAGAAACTCATTTTACAGAGAAGGAAGATTATGTATTACTAAGTAGGGCAAGGAGTTCACAGGGGGTTGAAAGTGATCAATGTGTATTATATGTATGTACAAATCTGCCAAAATGGAAGCCAATTACGTTTTATAACAAAATTAAAAAGAAGGAAAAATAAAAAGAAATGAGAGAAAGATTACAGCTGGCATACTTGATCAGTCTACTATTTGATGTTCTCTACCATATTAGGATGCAGCAGCAAGGCTCTCACCAGATTTGCCTTGCTGTGACTTACCTATTTCCCCCATCTATTGTACTATTTGTATATAATGATTACATAGTCTAATTTGCAGAATATCAACATGAAATGCTGATGGAACCAGGGGATGAATTCATGTTATCCTCAGATTCTGGACTTAGCGCTGGCTGTATAAACAGGTTAGAATTTGAGATACCATCTTTTTGGCGTGTTTTCATTTCTATGAGGAAATGTTCATAATGTGGAGAAAGGTTATATGTTTATGTTAGCCAAAGGTCTAGACTAAAAAGGTTGTTAGACATTCTTTTTGGTTGCTATCTTAGGGTTTGTTCACCTGGAAGGATTCTATTATCACAAATTTTATATATTTATTGCAAAACAAGGTGTTGTTTTGAAGAATGTATATATTGTGGAATGGGTAAATTAATTAATATAGGTATTGCCTCTCATACTTTTTATGGTAAAAATACTTAAAACATAATCTGGGAAATTTTCAATAAGACAGTACATTGTTATTAATTATAATCATTAGTACACTAGAACTCAAATCTATTTCTCCTATCTATTGACCATTTCTCCAGCTTCCCTACTCCCAGTCCCTGTTGCCATCATCCTAATTCTCTGCTTAAATGATCTCATTATTTTAGATTCATCATATAAGTGGGAGCATGCAGCATTTTTCTTCCTGTGCCTGATTCATTTCACTTAGCATAATCATCTCCAGGTTCATCTATGTTTTGCAAATAACAGGAATTTCCATTTTAAGATTGAAAAGTATTGCATTGTGTGTATATCATGTGGTCTTTATCTATTTGTCCATTCAAGGACACTTAGGTTGATTCCATATCTTGGCAACTGTAAGCAATGTTTCAGTGAACATCAGAGTACAGATATTCATTCAGCGCACTGATTTTATTTCAAACATTCAGTAGTAGGACTACTGGATCATACAGTAGTTCTGCTTTTAGATTTTAAAAGGAAACTCCATACTATTTTCTATAATCACTTACTAATTGCTTTCCCACCAATAGGGCACAAGAGTGTTATTTTCTCCACATCTTGAGCAAAATTTTCTCTTATTTTTGATGTGTCATTCTAATAGGTGTGAAGTGACATCCAAATGTGGTTTTGATTTGCATTTCCCTGGTGATTAATGATGTTGAGCATATTTTAATATACCTGTTGGCCTTTTATATGTATTCTTTTGAGAAATATCTACTGAGATGCTTTTCCAAATTTTCAAATCATGTGATTTGGTTTTTTTCTACTGAGTTATTTGAGTTCTTTATAGATTTTGAATATTAACCCCTTATCAGATGTATAGTCTGAACATATTTTTCTCATTCCATAGGTTGTTTCTTCACTCAGTTAATTGTTTGCTTTGATGTGCAGAAGCTGTTTAGTTTGATGTAAATCCATTTCACTTTTTTCTTTTGTTATAAGGGCATTTGGGGTCTTATCCAAAACTTTATTATACAAATCAATGGCATAGAGCTTTTCTTTTCTGTTTTCTTCTAGCAGTTTTATAGTTTTGGGCATTTTATTTAAGTCTCTAATCCATTTAGTGTTGACTTCTTGAATGTATTTTTGTATATGGTGTGAGATAAGAGTTGAACTTTACTCTTCTGTACGTGAATATCCAGTTCTCTCAACAGAATTTATAGAAGAGACTGTCCTTTCCCCAATATGTGTTCTTGGAACTGTTGTCAAAATCAAATAAATGTGGGGACTTATTTCTGAGCTCTAATTCTGTTCCATCGGTCTGTGCATTTGCTTTTGTGTCAGAATCATTGTTTTGTTACTACAACTTTGTATCATTCTTTGAAATTAGGAAATGTAGTGCTTCTACCTTTGTTCTTTTTGCTCAAGATTTTCTTGGTTATTCGGGGTTTTAGGTGATTTCATATTATTTTGGGATTGTTTTTTTCTATTTCTGAGAAAAATGACACTAGATGTAAATGTTAGCCTTTAGCAGAATCACCCACAAGATCTAAAGGAATACCTGGGGACCAGGACAAAGAACCTGAAAAGCATGCTAGTATTGCTCAACAATTTGGAACACCCTCCCTACACTTTGAGAATTCCTCATTTTAGGAGTCTCATTCTTCTCAAAGAAGTCAGATAATTGCTTTCCAAACCTCCTTGCTTCTAGAATATAGGCATGTGATCTATATTCCTGCAGTCAAATAGACTGACTCAGAACTTGAATTGGACATTTCTCATTCAAAATAGCAGATACCATATGGACTTCATTCTGGAAAAGACAGTGGGAGTTCTATTGAGATTGCAGAAGCAGCAGCAATTGCAAAGATTCTAGTGGTAACATTGTTACCATTGATAAGTGATTTTGGAAAGGTCAGTGTCTTATAGCCAGAGACTGAGACAAACACATGGTAAACAAGTTGGGTTTATTCTTCATTGCTGCCAGGAAAAATGCACATTAAACTGAAGATATTATTATTTTTATTATTTTTTTATTAAAGAGAAAAAAAGACACGTATAAGAAAGACAAAAAACAAAAGAGACAAACAGCAGCAGCGAATCCACAACAGTAACATTATAGGTTTACGAAACAAGATGATAGGAACTTGACAATGGTTGCAGTATTGCGTATCGTTACCTTCAACATGGTTGTTTACTTTAACAGATATAGACATTCAAAATTGATCTAATCATGAGTATTAACCGATCTTTCTCAATAACTAATACATTCAGCAATATAGTCATTTTAGTTATCTTACATATACATATATACAGATTTATGTCTTTGCCCTTTTCAGGGAAGATATTAGATGGGACTTATTATTGGAGTTGTGTTTGTGTTGGGCAATTTGGGGGAGGGTTTGAGAAAACAGGACTTTACTCTAGATTAGATACATCTTAGTAAATCTTCCCTAGGAGTGGGGAAGACAAGGCCATGGCTAAATCTGTAATTAGTAAGGAAGCAGCAGGATGAATTTTTGGTCATTTTTTGTGGTTTTGGTCAATATTTATGTTTTTACATTGATCTGAAATCCTCACCTCTATCTGAACTTGATGGTCTGATAAGTTGTTCATGCACAGGTAGGAAATGCTGAGGCCTGACTCTGAGTCCAGACCAGCTTCCAGAACCTCAGGGACTGGGCTCTAATGCCAAGCCAGCTCCCTCAAATTGAGGATCTGGCTTTCTTTTTCCCATTCCTGTCCCCTCTTTTCAAACCCCTTTCCCCTCCCCATTTACAAAGTTCAGTTTTCATTGTATCCTCCTTTTCTCATTTTTCCCTTCATTTCTTTCCCCCTCCCCCTCCCTAGTGCCCTTCTCCTTTTAAACAGTTTCTTCCTATTTCACAATATCTGTTGTACATTTTTGTTCTTATTTACATTTTCAGTTTCTCAGACCAGAGAGATAATGTGATATTTACACATGTGTGTCCAATTTATTTCACTTATCATTATTGTCTCAAAATTCATCCATGAAGCTATAAATGCCTCAATTTTATCTTTCTTTATGGCTGAGTAATACTCATATATATATATATATATATATATACACACACATATACATGTACGTGTAAAACCAGTCACATCTTTTTTATGCCTTTATTGGTGGTTGGGCATTTGGGTCACTTCCAAGACTTAACTGTGCTGCTATTAGCATGGGTGCACATATGTCGCTGTGGTGTGCTGCTTTTAATTCTTCTGGGAAGATACTCAGAAGGAGAAGAGCTGGGTCAAGTGGGACCTCTAATTCTAGTATTTTGAATCTCCACACTGATTTTCACAGTGATCGCACCACACTACACTCCCTTCAAAAGTGGAGACGTGTTCCTTTTTCCAGACAGCCCCACCAACATTTGTTCTTAGCTGTTTTCCTGACAATAGCCATTATGGCTGGAGTGACTTCAAATCTCAGTGCTGTTTTAATTTGCATTTCTTGAATGACTGATGATGTTGAACACTTTTTCTTATATTTATTTACTGTTTGTGCTTCTTCTTCAGAGAAATGTCTATTCATCTCAGAAGCCTATGTTGAGACTAGGTCTTTGAATTTGGAGGATCTGATTTTATGTCCGTTCTTTATATGTTCTAGATTTTAGTCCTTTGTCTGAAGAACATCTGGTATAATTTTTTTCCTACTCTGTTAGTTGTCTCTTCACTCTGTTGGTGATTTCTTTTTCTGTGTGAATGCTTTTTAATAAGATGAGATCCCAGTTACTGATTCTTTGTGATAATTTCTGTGTGATCTGGGTTTTGTTGATAAAGCCTTTACTTTATTCTCTGGCTTTCTCAGAGATTTTGCCAGCTTGTAAAGAGACTAAAATAATTTGTTTTCAATAGTTTAATTTTTCTTTATGCTAATCACATTTGAACACACTCCGCGTTGGCTTCCTTCCTTTCCCTGTCTCATTTTCTGGGTCTCAATGTGTACAAATCAGGGTTATTTTGCCTTCACCTTATTGTTTTTACCCTCTTAATGAGTCATTAGTCTACAGTTAGGACTTTTTGTTACAGGCTCCCAGTCACAGGGTTCTATACCAGAATCACCTCACTGGAATGTAAACTTCACAATAGCCAGAATCTTTTCTTTTTTATGTTCGCATTCATTATCTCCTTAAATAATGGTTAGCACATTAAATATTTACTGAATAGATAGATGAGTGAACGACTGACTGAACAAATAAACGTATCATTTCAAATGCTCTCTTTATAGAAAGAGACAAAAAATAACTTTCTCAGCCTCACCAATTTTATCTTTCATTGTTCTGTCTCTTTCAAAAGCATTTTATTGCTCTCCCACACTTCAAGAATAGCTTTTTTGCT
Organism: Dasyprocta punctata; assembly: GCA_004363535.1. NCBI lineage: Eukaryota > Metazoa > Chordata > Mammalia > Rodentia > Dasyproctidae > Dasyprocta > Dasyprocta punctata. The sequence continues at coordinate 35,218 of RJWM01016407.1, forward strand.
TAGGATCACAGCTTGCAGTTGATGAGCTCTGTAAATTTCATTGAAGCATCAGTGTGCAACCAGCCCAAGAGACACTGAACATAGCTCTACATTCTAGGCCAATTGCACATAATGGAACTGAGGTATTAATTAGGACATAGTCAGGAAGTGTTCCATTCACAGATCTTCAACTAAAGGGGCAGATTTCCTGAACCAGGACCTGATACCATAAAGCAGAGAGGAGATATGTATAGTTCAATTTAATAGAATTGGTCTTGATCTGATACTCAATAGGTAATTTCATGTCCAGTAGCTTAATTTTTCAGGTGAGGGGAAAGCATTCTGTTTAGCCCACTTAGACAAGCTGTCTGATGTGATTCATCCTAATAATAATAACTGACCATCCACTTTTCATACAGCTGCCTATATTTACCTAGAAAATTTTATTCTGATACTTCCCCTCACCCTCCTCAAATACAGGAATTCAGTCACACAGAGAATACACACATGAGTGCACATGCACACACACACACACACACACACAAACACACATGTCAGAGCTTTTGCTCAGCAAGGTAGCTGATGGTGCACAAATTTCAAGGGTAAGAAGGGTCTTATTAGTGATTGACCTTAAGATTTTTGGTGATGCTCAAGAAATCCAGATTGCTTAGTTAGGTTACTGGGCACAAGAAGGAGGAGATTTTTCAGCGAAGAAAAATGATTGGAGATTGAAAACAGGTGGCCACATGTCTATATCTTATACCCTAAACAACTGCTGTGAATGTAACAACATGCAGTGTGCTGATTATTATTACTCTCCTATTGGCTGGTTGCGAAAATTTTTTTGCTTTAATTTCTTACTTTTCAGCCGGGCATGGTGGCGCACGCCTTTAATCCCAGCACTCGGGAGGGTGAGGGAGGAGCATTGTGAGTTGAGGCTGGCTTGGGCTACAACGTGAGCGCAAGGCCGGCCTGAGCTACACAATGCGACCCTGCATCAAAAAGCCAGGGCCAGGAGTTTGGCTCAGAGGCTTACGTGCCTGTCAGGTAGGCGTGAGGTTGTGAGTTCAATCCCTGGTGCTGCAAAAAAAAAAGGTCTTACTTTTCTTCTGTTAAAAAGTAAAAAGAAAAAGAAAAAAGGTGGCCAATAGAGAGGCAGAAGTTAAGGAAAACAAATTCTTTGTTTTAAAATGCTGTTTAAGAACATTACTGGGTCCTGTCCTCTAATTATTTCATTTACATTGTCTGTAAATAGATCAAATTGCCTGGCTGTGCCATTTATTTGCTGTATGATCTTGGGCAAGCCACTTCGAATCTATGTATTTCGGTTTCTACATCTTAAAATAGGAATATAATAGTACCTACATTATTGAGTTATTATGAAACTTTAAGAGGTTGACATAAGTAAAAGCACTTAGAATGCTGGTTAGACTATTGTAATACTGCTACTACTAAGTGCTGTCAATGCTGTAATCATAGCTGCTACTACTATTATCAGCTGAGGGCAGTTTAATTATTCACACCATTTCTGTCTTCTTCCAGGAGTTACGGGTCTGAGAAAGCAACATTTTTTGTACTGATTTGCTTCCTTGCATAGATAAATAATTGCTGAGAGTTTAGATTATCTGCATTTAGAGAAAAGCCTAAATACAGTACTACAATTCTACAGATTTCAGGCAATATAAGTACCCAGAGAGGAGCTGCAAACAAGTTTCTAGTCTTAGTTAAGATTTTTGTAAAGTACATTTTTAGCTGCCTGTCTCAATGTCTCTGTTAAAAAAGTCTCCACTATAGACATGACCAATTAGAATTCTGGGAATGAAAATTTGAAATCTGCATTTTTAAAAGGTGCCCAGGTTGGAATAAATGACAGAAAGAAAAGAAAAATATGAGTTGTTTGATTAAATTGATAAACAAGCAATACATGATTGTTAATACAACTGTTTCAAATAGTACAAGTGACATACTATAATCATGCTAAAAATTATTTGCTCTTTATCTAAAATTCAAGGGAAACTGCATGCCTTATATTCTATCTGAATTAACACACCTGATTTCGTGTATTCTGAAATTAGAGAAGTACTTCTTTAAAGAAATTTGGATTCTTGACAAGCTGTCTGACAATGAACTTGTGTTAAGGAAACTGAAGACAGATGCAGCCATTGGAACAGGAGTGGGAAGTGGGGGCTTGGTCAAAGAAAAAGAACAAGATGTGCAGTTCACTAGTACTGGAGCAGAATCAGAGGAGGACTTGAAGAAGAAACTTCAAGTCACCCTACTAAGACTCTAAATTAGCCCAAGAGTCTGTATATTTTTCTAGAGCAAAAGTTCTCAATAGATGATGTATTAATCACCTTTATGTTGCTGGGACAAATACGTTAATTCCTCACTTCACAAACACTTCTGTTTTCAAATCATTCAGTTCACAAACACAAGTATTCAGCAAAATTTTGCTTCCCTTTATGAACTCTCCATCGGGTGATGAACACAACCACTGCCATCTTCTCCAGAATCATGGAACAAATTAAGTTTGTGTACCAAGGTACCCCTATATCTGACACACACAATTTAAAGGGCAAATGATTAATGCAGCTAACAGTTTTAGAAGCTTCAGTTCATGGACAGCTGGATCCACTGCCTCTGGGCCTGAGGTGAGGTGGAAACATCACTGAAGAAGGCCATAATGAAAGTTTCTCATTTCGTAACAGCTAAGAAGCAGAGAACTAGGTAAAAGCTAGAGAGGAGGACAAGGACCAATTATAGTCCCCAAGGTCACATCCCTGTGACTCATCCATGTACACACAGAAAGATGTTTTATCAATCTCCTAGAAATCTCTCACACTAATAAAGTCTACAATCAAGATTAGCTATCCCAGATGGAAAGCAGAATTTCCTCAAAAATACACATCATAAGCCTCACCTATTGAATAATGAAAGAAGGGTTCAGGAGTGTATTAGTTACTTCCTGTTGCTGGTACAAAAGAGCCAAAACTTGAAATTTAAAGGAGGAGAGATTTATTTTGGCTCACAGCTCCTCAATCCATGGTTATCCAACTCCAAGGAAGAAGCAGCATGACAGAAGCATAGCAGAGGAAATCTTCATATCATGATGTCCAGGAAGCAGGAAGAAAAGAGAAGAGCTCAGGACAAGAATGTACCTTCTAAGTCACACACCCAGTGACCTACTCCTTCCATCCAGGCACCATCTCTGAATGTGAGACTTTAGGGAGACATTTTAAATCTAAATCATAATATTCTACCCTTGGTACCCAAAGGGCTTGTGCCCATCTCATCATAGCACGTACACTTAGTCCATCTCTAAGAGTCACCAAAGTCTTAAAAGTTCTGGTATTGCTGAAAAGCACAAGTCCAAATTCTCTGAGACTACAGGTAAGCAATTAACTGTGGACTATCATAAAAATCAAATAGAAAGTTTAAACACTTTCAACATACAATGACACAGGATAAATTTTCCAAGTCCAAAAGAGAGAAATAGGGAAATAGGCACAAATCAGTCAAAAGCAAGGCCAAAGCTCAACAAGGCAAATGTAGAATCCTGTGGCTGCATTTCCAGCATGTAAGGCAGGTTGTTGTGAGACGTAAACCAAAGGGCTTGTGCAACCCCATCCCTGAGGCATTGCTGGTTGTAGTCTTTATGGCCTCTCTCTTGGTCTGGCTTCACTCCCTACCTATGCTTTCTTCAGCAGATTTTACAAGTTTTGGGCATCTCCAACTTCTTGGAGTGTCTCCTACAGCTCTGAGCATGGTCCTCTTATGGGTTCCTGGCATGGACTGTGACATTATCACACATTTTTGCCTGGCCTCCTAAGCCTTCTTCTGAAATTTGGGTGGAAGCAACCATGACCCCATAAATCTTGCATTATTCAGGGCCAAAAATCAATACCACACAGCAAGGTGGAAATCTAGTTTGCGCAGTAGCCAATCCCTCTTAGACTATGGCTGCAACAGCCTCTACTGGTCGGCATGGTTGAACTAGGGCAGCCCTGAATGAACAGGTGTTCCATAATCTCTCTTCTAAAATGCAAGATTTATAGTTTTGCACCATTGATCCTATGATGGGTGGGGTCTTTCTGATTTCTGAATTGCTCTCAAGGCATTGTTCTATCCTTGTACAAAGCAGTTGGCTTCTTTTTAATGTTAATCTGCTCAGCAACTCAGTTCTCCTTTGTGCCAAATTCTACAGATTCTTCCTTTCTGGCAAAATTCAAATCATTTCAATCATTCATTTTAATTCTTTGTTCTTGTTTCTCACTGTGGACCTGGCAAGAAGCAGCCAGCAATAAACCATCCCAGAGCCTAAATGTTAGGATGATTTAAAATTTCTGCCACCAGATCAGTTAATCCATCACTTTTAATCTTGGTCTTCTGTTAAATCTCAGGACATAAGCAAAACATAGATAAATTTTCTGCTAGATTGTAACATAAAACACATATTGTCTAGTTCAGCTGCCAGTAGAGTCCTTGTTCCTAGATGAAACCTCCTGATCCTAATCTCTACTGTCTGTATTCCTATCAGCATTTTGGTATTCTGAGCTCCCAAACTGAGCATACAACATTCTAGAGCTTCTTTAACCAGCATCTCAGACCTTTCCAAATTCCACTCTTGAATCACTTGCAGAGGCTTCTAAACCACATGCCAGGTATAGTCACAGAAATGATTCCACCTCTCTGGTACCAAAGTCTGTATTACTTACTTTCTTGTTGCTGGGAAAAAATACTCAACACCTGCAACATAAAGGAAGAGAGGTTTATTTTGGTTCATATTTTCAGTATATGATCAGCCAACTCTGAGGCAAAACAGCATGGCAGAGGGGACATAGTGGAAGAAAGCTGTTCCTGTAACAGCAGCCAGGAAATAGCTAGAGAAGGGAGGAGCTAAGGACAAGAATAATCCCTTCCAGGTCACATGCAGTGACTTATCCCTTCCAACTAGGCCCCAGCATGGAAAGTGAGAGTTTTGCAAACATTTTAAATCTAAATCACAATAAGAATAAGGAGTGAATAATTTATCAAAAAGCATCTCTCATATTTCCCATATCGATCCCTTACGCTCATTTTGAGAGCACTTTTATAGAACTTTAGCTTGCAAATAAAACAGATATTCATTCAGGTCATTAGGAAAAGCATCTCCTATCTCCACATTGACTTTCAGCCAGCATTTGTCCATTTCTACCCCACAGATTCTTTTTTCCATTTGTGCAAATGGCAATAACCTCTATAACTCCTGGAGCTCTGCAATAATTCCCTTCCATCATGGCTTTACTTCCAGGGCCTTTGTAGGCATTAGTGTGCAGTAGTGCTTACTAAATTCAGGAGCATGTAAACAGAGTGTGACCCATTTTTTTGACAAAGATACATTGTGAAACATCCCATATTGCCATAGTGACAAGTATGCACTGTATTTACAGGTCTTCATTTCCAGAGCCACACATCATCTGTTGTAGAGCATTGCTATCAACCCAGCACAGCCAGATTCTACCTCCTGCCTACTGACTTATCACATCATCATTATGACCCAAATGTCAGCACAGAAGTTTCAACTTTCTGGTGGATTAAGAAACTGTTTATTCTGATGAGACTTCAATTCTCAGTCTTACAAGGATGAAAGGAATTTCCTTTCATGGGAAGATCTTACAGAAAACAACAGCCAAACATTCAATTTAATTGCTATTTTCCAGCAATTATGTTACACCTCAGTCCCAGGTGTAGTATTCAAGGTACACTTTCTGGGTAAAAAGGATAACTTTGTCTTAGCTGCTCTGAAGCCTCCTCTCCCAGCAACACTGAAAACCTTTGGAGAATGGAACAGAATCAAGAGCATCAGTTTATGACATAATGACATTCTAGCATTCCAGTAGTTAATTTGCTACTGGTCGGAGAGACTATAGGCCATATAATGGCCAGGCAGGGGAAACACAATGTGTACATGCAAACACACACACACACACACACACACACCCCTTTTATTTTAAAATATATGGCAGAAATGGGGTCTACAAAATGCATAGCTGAAAAGTAAATATTATATATATATAAGAATATGCCTAACAATAATATATTTTAGAATCTCCCATGGCACTGGTGAGTTTGAAATACATGAAATTGATTTGTAACTTCTTATTTGTCCCCATACTGCTCTGGAATCCTTAAAGGTAGAAGCCATGTCTTATCAATTATTCATTTAGGTACTTATCATAAAACCTGGTTTAGAGTAAGCACGTTGTATATGTTTGTAAGGACAAGTATTGGCATAATATAAAAAGATGGATAGTAGATGTATGAGGCAAATTTCAATTCTGGACCAAGTATCAGCACCTCAGACCAAAGCACTAATTGATCATAGGAAATGGCAACAAGAGATTATAAAAATGGACTCAGTGCAGACTTATCAAGTACACTTGAACTGAAAGTGATCTTTTCCTACCAGTCAGAATTAGAAAATTCAAGGTATTCATATGAACTGCCATTGAGATTTCGGAGTTTTTTTCTACTTTTTACAACTCATTGGTTTTTTTCTTACATACTTTGATCCTTTTAATAAATGATCATTTAGCACACCAATTTTTTTCTTTACAGTGCAAAGAATTATTCATACCTCTTACCTATCGATTTTAGCAATTATGCTACTTATGTCCTGAAATAATCTTAGCTATTTTAATGCTTCTTAGTCATGCAGAAAAAGAAATTTGATTTTGATATATTTATAGATCCATGTGATATACCTTGATCATTTCTATGTTCCTATTTTCTCCCCTTCCTGGCTCCTTTTCCTCTCTTCTCATAGTTGTCTTCTTTCATGCCATCTCTCTTTTTCTAAAAGACAAAATATCATCTGTTCTCTTTTAGTTCCATATCTTTATTTATGTAACTCTTCAATATTTCTTCTTAGATAATGAAGTTTTATCCATATTTTAGGACACAATTGCGCAGGTCTCTATAATGTTATTGAAATTCATGTGCTATATCTGCTCTCAGTCGCATAAGCCCTACCTTGTGGGAGCAACAGACTATTGGATCTTTGATGGCAATCACCTTCTTTAAGTTTTCTCTTCTTTATGCTCAAAGCACCTAGAGTAAGTAGGGTTGGGCCTACTGTAGGGTCCTAATAAATAATAGTCAATTTCCTGATTTATTTTGTTTTTTTTTCAATTGCCTGATTTATGATGAATATAAAACTGAATAAAATCTTGAAGGGAATCTGTCTCCTGTGGAAGCAGTTTTAATTTGTCTTCATTAAATACAAAGCTAAACCTAATCAGGCCAAATAAGCATATTATCCTTTGGAGACTGTTTTTTATTGCCCTATGGAAAAGCAAGTCTATTATGATTAAAGAATAAAAAGTGTATGTACTATTGGTACTGGCAGTTGGAATAAATGACATAAAATTTTTCAGTGAGATGGTTGATGGTTTATGTTTTCCTTTTGTCTCAGTTACTTTTCTCATTGCTGAGACAAAGTATCCAACAACAAAGGTTAAAAGGAGGGATGATTTATTTAGCTCACAGTTTGTAGAGGTTTCAGCACATAACTAGCAGGCTCTAAGACAGGGTGGGATGGCAGAAGTGCAACTGTTCATAGCTGCTGAAGATACCAAAAACAGCAAGAGAAGAAGGAGAGAGAGGACAAGCCTCTTTCTGTCACTTATATTGCATGTAGGTTACTTGCCCTAGGGCAGGTGTACCACTCACACCCTTAATCTCAGTGTTGGACCATGAATCAAACACAAACTCTAGATTGAGTCAACTCTTAAAAGTCAGTTCCCATGGCTGCATGATGCTTTGGGAGGGCATCCACATACAAATCATAACATGTTTTAATCAAGAAAAAGACCAAAATCTTTGGAAGAAACATTAGACTCCATATTCCTTGATTGTCAAATAACATGATTGGGAATCTGGCTTATTTCAAAAACCAGTAAAAGGCCACAGAAGAATAAAACACTGAAGGATGAAAAGAAAACTAAAGACAGTAGGACTTGCTTTGAGAGCCAATAATTAAAGAATCCTGCCATGGAAGCGAAGTCCAGAGTACAAAAATTGTGGAGAGAAGGATAAAAACTTTTGCCAGATTTAAAAATCTGAGACATTAATTTGGGATAAATTGAGTTTTTACATCACTGAACTAAAGAGGAAATTTCAGATTTAAAGAACTGTCTTAAGAGATGGCCAGCATAAGCTACCTTGAGATTAGGATGTTTCAGAAAGAGGAGCCCAAATCTCAGAATCTGCTATGTGCCCAATATAGCACAATTATGGGAGGCAAACTTCTAAAATTTTACAAATTCTCCAATAATCTTATCTTCCAATTTTCACATCCTTGTGTGATGCCCTCCTTTTGAGTCATCCACTTTATCAGTTTGTGTTTATAATGAAAAAGCAAAATCAAAGAGATGTCACTTTTGAGATTCGCTTATGAAAAATCGTGACTTCCATTGTTTTTTTTAAAAGAGAATAAAACAAAACAAAGCAGAACGTAGCAGATCAGAACAGAACAATGCAAGAGACACAGCATTTCAAAACAAGACAACAGAAACTCAACAGTAGCTACTATGATGTCTCTTGTTTTCTTCAAAATAGCTGTCCATAACTTCACACTCAAAAAATACAAGCAAAACAAAATAGCATAGAACCAATCAAAACAAAAAAATGAAAACATTATGGGATTTCAAAACAAGACAATAGGAAATCAACAATGGCTACCATAATGTCTCTAGTTTTCTTCAAAATAGCTGTCTATACCTTTACATATATTGCAATCAAATAATAGAAAACAGATTAAAACCAATCAAAACAAAGAATAAAAGCATTGTAGGACTTCAAAACAAGATGATAGTAAATCAATAATGGCTGCCATATGTCGTGTTTTCTTCAAAGTGGCTATTCATACAATCACACATAATAAAATCAATTCTTAAAAATTCTTTAACAGAAATTCTAGGCATGTATAAGCCTATACATGTACATCCATATTTTCTCTATTAGAGGGAAAAACAAAAATTACAAGAAAAATAAGAAACAAAAGAGCCAAATAAATAACAAAAACAAAAACCCCAAAACAATAACAAAATAAGCATTCAAAACAAGGTGGCAGGAACATAACAAATGTTGTTCTTTTGCATAGTTATCTTCAAAAGAGTTACTCAGATTACCAGATGTAGATATGTTAAATTGATCTAATCCTATTGAATGTTAACTGATTTGTTCCAAGAATTAATAGAATTAGTAGTACAATCATCTTAGCTATCTTAAGTGTATATATACAAATTTACATCTTTTTTCTCTTCCCTTCCTTCTTTTCTTCTTTTCCCTGAGTTATTTTTCCCCTTTGAGCAGTTTCTTACACTTTCATGATACTTATTGAATATTTTGTATTTTATTTACACTTTCAGGTTCTTACACTACAGAGACAATACAGTATTTACACATGTGAGTTTGATTTATTTCACTTATGAGCATGATCTCAAGTTGCATCAATTTACCTATAACAGCCTCAATGTAATCCTTATTTATAGTTGAGTAGTACTCTATTGTATAAAAATGCCACAACTTTTTATCCTTTCCTCAGTTAATGGGCATTTGGGTTGCTTCCACGTTTTGGCTATTACAGATTGTGCTGCAAAATTGTGGGTGTGCATATATCACTGTGGTATGATGTTTTCAATTCTTCTGGGAATATGCCCAGAAGCAGGAGAGCTGGGTCAAATGGAACCTCTAATTCCAGCTTTTTGAGGAACCTCCAGACTAATTTCCACAGTGGTTACACCAGTCCACACTCCCACCAACAGTGCAGAAGAGTTCCTTTGTCCCCACAGTCTCTCCAGCATTTGTTGTCGGTGGTTTTCTTGATCCTGGCCATTCTTTCTGGAGTGAGATGGAATCTCAGTGTTGTTTTAATTTCCATTTCTCTAATGACAATGATACTGAACATTTTTTCATGTATTTATTTGCCATTTGTATTTCTTCAGCTTAAAAGTGTGTATTCATCTCAGATGCCCATTTTTGAATAGGGTCTTTGAATTTCAGGGGCCTGATTTTTATAACTCTTTATATGTTCCAGATAGAAGTCCTTTGTCTGAGAGACAGTTGACTAAGATTTTTTCCCAATTTGTTGGTTTTCTTTTCACTATGTTGGAGTTTTTTTGATAGGCAAAACTTGTTAATAAGATGAGTTCTCAGCCCCGCCCGGCCCGAGCGGCACAGGCACGGATCAGGACTAAACATGGACTGCCTTCCGGGGTCCTGACCTGGGACCTTGGAGGAGAACGAGAGGGGCTCCTCGCGGGGCCCCCGCCCGGCCCGAGCGGCACCGGCGCGCGGGCTTGGAATCAGGGACCAAACGCCCCCCCCCCC
>RJWM01016408.1:0-45633 GCA_004363535.1 Dasyprocta punctata
CATGCTATTGATTTCTGAGTGTTGACTTTGTATCCAGCTATGCTACCAAATTTGATTATTAAATCTAGAAATCTTTTGGTGGGATTTGGGGGTCCTTTATGTAGAGTGTCATGAAATCCAGAAATAATAATAATAATAATTAATAATAGTAATGTAAATTCTTCTTTTGCTATGTTTATTTCTTTTATTTCTTTCTCCTGTGTAATTGCTCTGGCCATCATTTCCAGAAGAATATTTAATAGGAGTAGTGACAGTGAACATCCTTATATTGTTCCTAATCTTAGAATGATATAGCTTTCAGTTTTTGTCCTTTTAGTATGATATTTATTGTTGATTTGTCATAGATGGCTTTTATCTGATTGAGATAAAGGCCATCTACTCTGCAGGGTTTTTATGTTGAATGGGTGCTGAACTTGTCCAATGCTTTTTCTCTACCTATTGAGATGAGCATATAGATTTTTCCTTGGCAATTTTAATATGGTGTACTGCATTTATTGATTTGTGTATGTTGAAACATTCCTGCATCCCTGGGATAAATCTTACTTCATCATGGTATATAATCTTCTTGATGATTTTCTGAATTCTTTTTGCCAATCTCTTATTGAGAATTTTTGTATCTTTGTTCATTAGAGAGATTGACCTGTGATCCTTTTGTTTATTGGGTTGGACGCTTCTCTGGTTTTGGTAACAGGGCAATGCTTGCTTCCATAAATGAATTTGGGAGTGTTGCTTCACTGTCAACTTTATTAGAAAGTCTGAGAAGCAGTGACATAAATTATTCTCCACATTCATTTAGAATTCAGCAATGAATTCATCAGGCCTGGGCATTTTTTGTTGGTAGATTTTTAATTACATTTCAAATTTCATTGACTGACATTGGCTTATTTAGAATTTCTGTATCTTCTTGATTCAGCTTTGGTAGTTCATATGTATCTTGGTCTCTGTTTATTTCTTCTGTGCTTTCCATCTCATCAGAACATGGGTTCTTGAGGTAGGTATTGATAATATTCTGGATTTTTGCAGGATCTGTTGTGATTTCACACTTTTCATTCCTAATTGCATGAATCTGAGTCTTTTATCTCCTTTTTTTGATAAGGTTGGCTAAGGATTTTATTTAATCTTTCAAAGAACCAACTCTCATTTATTGACTCTCAGTTGTTTTCTTAGTCTCCATTGCATTAATTTCTGCTCTGATATTTATAATTTCCTCCCTCATATGAACTTTTAGCTTGACATGCTCCTTTTTTTCTAGAAATTTGAAGTTCAGCATCAAGTTGTTCATTTGAGCTGGCTCAGTTTTTCTAATATGGTAATTCACCACTAGAAATTCCCCTCACAGGGCTGCTTTCATTGTGCCCCATAATTTCTAATATTTTATATTAACATTATCATTTAATTGTAGAAACTGTCTAATTTCTTCTTTAATTTCATGTGTGGTCCACTGTTTTTTCAGGAGGGTGTTATCTAATTTCCAAGTGTTTACGAATTCTCGTTTCTTTCGCCATTTATTTCCAATTTCATTGCAATATGGTCTATAATATGCATGGAATATTTTTAGTTCCTTTGCATTTACTTTGGCATGTTCTATGAGTTAGTATGCTATTTTGGAGAATGTCTCATATGTAGTTGAGAAAAATGTGTATTCTGCTGTGGGATGGAACACTCTGTAGACACCTACTATGTCCATTTGTCCAAAAACTTTGCTCAGTTCTAGTATTTCTTTGTTGACTTTTTGTCTAGTTGATCTTCCTATTTGTAACAGTGGGGTATTGAATTCTCCCACTAAAATTGTGTTAGTGCTTATTTTATTTTTCATGTCCATTAATATTTTATTACAAAATTTGGTTTACTTGTATTTGGTGCATATATATATATATATATATATATATATATATATATGATTTCTATCTCTTCTTTTTGGGTTGTTGCCTTTATAATGATGTAGTGAGTTTGTTTGTCTCTCTTAATCAGTCTGGGTTTGAAATTCACATTGCTTGCAACTATAATAGCTACCCTTGCTTTTTTCATGATTCTTGTCAGATAGGGTATTGTTTTACATCCTTTGATTTTCAGTCTATGAATTTTGTTTTGAATAAATGTGTTTCTTGTATGCAGCATATTGTTAGATTTTGCTTCTCAATCTATTCTGAGTCTTTTTCTTTTGATTGGTGAATTGAGACCATTAGCATTGATGTTTGTAAATGATACGTGTTGACTTATTCTTGTCATGATATTTTCCTTTTGTTCATTTCCTTTCCTCTCCCCACCTGTTTCATGGCTTTCCTTACCTGGTATATTCATTCTGTTCAGGATCATGGAACTGTAATACTTGTTATCTCTTTCTAGAATGTCTTTCAGTCCATTTTGGAATACTAATTTGGTATTTATGAATTTCCTTAGGTGTCTTTCATCATGGAAGTTTCTTAGTTGTCCATCAGTTTTGAAAGATTGTTTTGGGAGGTACCTCAATCTTGGGTGGAGGTTGTTTTCTTGGGTTTGAAATATTTCAAGCTCTCCTGGACTTAAGGATTTATGTTGAGAAGTTTGCTGTGATTCTAATGGAATTTCTTTTGTAGATGATTTATTTCTTTTCTCTAATATCTTTTTTGTTTTTTGTTGTACCAGGAATCAAACTCATGACCTTGCACTTATGCTGCAGGCACTTATGCCACTAAGTGATATCCTTGGCCCTCTCTAAGAGCTTTTAATATTCTGTTCTTGTGTTGAACATTTTTTGATAATGACTATCTAGAGTTATGTAAGTGCCTCATATCTGTCAAATTCTTTTTCTCTGCTTGAGAAATTTTCTGCCATTACTTCTGTGAACAGGTATTTTATGCTGTTTTTGCCATCGCCTGCTTTTTCATTGACTCTGATCAATCTTATGTCACTCTTATTCACATCATCTTGCAGCTTTTGGACTTATTTTTCATGTTCCTTTGAAATATTTAAGAAATCTTCCTTTTCATGATAGCTAACCACAATTCTGTCTTCTATATATGATATTCTCTCCTAGTACTGACTTATTCTGCTGTGTATACTTTCAATGGAATGCATAATATCCTGAATATCTTTCTGAATCTGTTTCATGGATTCCATTTTTCCCCTATATTGAGTATTCATAGCTTCCATCATTTTCCTAAGGGCTTCTGTTTTTATCTGTGTCTGCTGTAGAGTCACTAAGCATGTCTTTCATTATGGTTACCATTTCTGTAGCTATCTGAGAAACTTTGATTTGATTTTTTCTAGAGCCTTATTAATTTGCTTTGTTCCTTTTTCTGCTAACATTTGAGAGAGTCTAGGTGGGTGGCTATCAGCTTTGTCACCACATTCCCCTCTGTCTTTTCTTTTGGTAAGCCAGAAGTCTGATGATGCATTTTGCTTAAGTGTTTTCTCTTTTTCTACTTTTTTTTTCAATATGGCATAATTCTGAGGGCAGATAATGGAAAGGCCCATCCTGGATGTAAGTACTACCTGTAATAAGTGTGTGTAGCCTGGATAAGATATAAGGGACAGAAAAGAGCCACTTGATATTTTGCTACCCATGAATAGTTTCTCTTCTGCAATGCCCCTCCACCATGGCATGCTGCCTTGGAGCCAGCCAACTGTGAACAGAAACCTCTACCAACTGTGAGATACAGTAAACTTTACTTCTTTAACTTTGGATGTCAGATATCTTGTCTCAACAGTGAGAAAAGCAACTAAAATAGCACCGTTTGGCATTTTCTTGAATGTACAGTAGTTGCATACATTCACATGCTATGGTTTTTGATGGTTACATTAGTGTTATTTTAATCACACTACCATTGAAATTGAAAGTTACATGCATTTTTTACCACTTACATATTATGAGAGATGCAGGGCAAAATGAAGAAACAGGTGTTGAAAATCACCTCTTATTTTACCCTCACAGCAACCTGAAAACCTGGCAACACTATTTGCACAGATAATTTAGTAATGCCAAAAAGATATATAGTCCTAACCCAGATCCTAATGACTCCACTAGAATTTGTTTTTCAAAATGAAATATGCATGACGGTTAATTTGTTATGCAAAGCTATTGAAGAAAGTGTGATACACACTTTCTTAGATGTCATGATGTTTACACTCATTATTTTTATCTTAAAACAAACTGACATTATAAGATATACAACATTTGCATTATGTTAGGCACAAAAGGGAACCTCAGAGAAAGCTCTTGATATGAGATGTGATGATCCGATCTATGCTTTTAGATGGATGGGGCATATTGAATACCCATCTTTGGTTTAATTTGCTGGGGTCAGGGAAAGATAAAGGTAGTGTAGAGTCCATCAAACTATCCTATTTACCAGTCTTATGTATAAAAATTAAGCAAGCTTTTCAATATAACCGAAGTTAGTGTGGAACATATTCTTATCCTACCAGAACTTCTATGCCCTAGGATGACCATCAAACTGACATGTTCAGGAATTAAGAAAAAACTTAAGGGGGAAGTTAATATTTTAATGATCAAAAAACAATCTGCTGATGATGTCGTAAAGTATAAATGAGTTGTTTTGACACATTATTATTATCTGGGATTCAGCTGGGTGAAAAATTTGAGTCACTATCTATTGGAATAACTAATTGAAGCAGCAAGTCAAAAATGAGAATCAAGTTTTTAATATTATATGGGATAAACCAGTGTCAAAATCAGAAAAAAAATGGCTCCTCCTGGAATGACACTTCAGATACTGATGAGGTGGATCTGCAAACATGGGGTTAAATGTCTCCAGCATTTTTAGGATCCCTGGCTTGGGGAAAAGCAAAGGGGATGAAATAGAAATGAATACACTGGGTGCCAAGGGAAAGTAGAGTTATTTCTTCAGTGATTTCTACTCTTCTTCAAAGGCAGAGGTTCTATCAAGGCCTCAGATACAGAGCTCCAGCAATGAAGCTGCCTAGACTGGGAATGTGAATATGTGAAAGAGCATTGCTCACTGACACTGGAAATGCTTCCAGAAACACCAGGCACTGGCTGTGCCCCAGGTCTGCTGTGAGGAGGGCAGCTTTCTTGTGAGTCTTCCAGGTGCTCTGTAACTGCTTGTGTACAGTCCTAAAAACTTGTACGTAGGCTTTTCACCAGGACCTGGACTCTATTTTCCTTATGGGTGAATTTTGAGCAAGAAATTTGCTGAGTGTCAATAAGCTTCTAAGTGTAAGTGGAAAACTGTATGAGCCTTTATACTCTGTCATGAAAGAAAAATGAAAATATTTATCTTTTTCCCTACCTTTTTGGCACAAAATTCTTCAGGCTTCTGTACCAATATGTTCCTGTTATTGTACCTTTCCTCTTGATTTTTTTTTTATTATTATCATTGTCTTTAATGTGAGAAGTAATCCTTTTAGAAAATTTGGTTCAAACTTTTGCATGTGACTGTGTGTGGGCACGGACTACTTTAAAATGAAGGATTAATCTAAGTTGTGTAAGTTATCATATTAATCTGCAATTAATGAATTAAACATGGGAAATATGGTTGTTATTTAGACATTGTGGGGAGTTGCAAATTGACAATTGTAGGAATAATCTCAAAGCATCAAATATTAAGAGGTTATTTCTCATATCTTTACAGAATACCATCTTGCATATTTTAGGTTCCACAGTAACCGATAACTTATTAGAAGATGTGAGCCTTCTCATTAGTTTGATTTACAAAATATTTAAAAATTATAAACTTAGTATTTATATTTTCTTTTTAATTTTTCTTAAGCTTGGACACACCTGACATTTTAATTTTTATGAGAGAGTCTATTCTTTTTTATTTGAACTTGAAATGACTGGAAGTTTTATGAAGTTGGCAAAGTTATCATTTTTCCTTTGTGCAGAACCTACTTTTCAGAGGGCTATTTGTCTTTTTTTTTTTTTTGGAACAGTAATGGGAAATGTGTAGATGGAGAGAAATTTCTAGCATAAAGTAATGAGAGTAACAAGACAAAAAAACCACACCCTCTTGGGGAATAGCTTTTGCTTTAAAAAATGCAACCTTTAAAAATTTACCTTTAATCTCTCATATGCTGTCTGTATGAATATGAACACAGTGTGAAGGAATTTTGTAGACTGAATGTGTGCCATGTTCGCATCTAGTATCTGGTTGTAAACATGATAAAATTATCAATGAAACTCACTAATTTGATCCTGAAGTGAAAAGATGTTGTTCAATGAATCATCTGTGTTTGTAGGAGGCATCGCTGTAGCTAATAGAGCAGGAATGGGACCCAGATGTTCTCTGGAAAGTTGGTTGCACTACAGGCAGGGAGCATTACCTAAAGTGTAGGCGGCCATATGGAAGTGAAGGTTGGAAACATCCCATTACAAGTCATATATCACTGAGCTGACAGCAAAGGTTTCAGCTTGTTTTTATTTAAATCATGAAAGCAGCTGCTTAGCTGTCTAGCTGTATTAAATTTAACCCCCTTTCCTGGCAATTGAATTCAGTAATTTATGCAATTTTGATTGAACCACTGAGTGAATATCATTTGGAGAGCTTTTACTTATTCTTGTCCCTTAAATTCACAACCAGTTTCATGATTGGCTAATTTTTCTCCTGAATGAGAATGCTTAGAGATAATGCACCTGGCTGAATCTATTAAGGTGAATCACAGAGGAATACTGTAATTTTAGCTTTGGCAGATAATTACCATGGCAAAACATGAATAAATGCCAGATAGTTTCGAAGAGATCACCTAATATCTCCTGGTGTCTTTCCCCTATTTTCTATAGTTTTCTGTTTCTTTCTTCTCTTTCTCCTACTGACTTACTATTTTACTTCTCTGTGCTGTATGTATTCCTAAAATGTTCTTCTGCCCATTCACATTTTAGTTTGTGCTTTGCACTTTTTCCCTAGTATTCTAGTTTCTTTCCTTTAATTTTTCCTTAACCCTCTTTCCATGTGTCTCTCTTTTCTTGTGCTTTACCTTTTTTAAAACCCTGCTTCAGCTCTATTGAAACCTTCCATCAACATTTGGTACACCTTCAACTCAGTTTTTGACCATATGTACCTCAAGTTACCTGTTAATTTAAGGCACATTTTATCACTTGCCCACCAAAGTAGAGACTTACACTATTGCCTGTTTGAAAAGTACAGACTTTAATTTCCTGTGAAAAGAAACAATATGGAAAGAAACATGAGTTTTATCCTAAATAATAGGAGAAACTGGTAAAATAGAGGTAAGCCGGTTATATGAAAATAGATGAAGGTAAGGCAGGGTTTTTGCATTTGTTTAGATTTTTTAGATTATTACACAGTTAATAACATTCTTCATTAACTGTAATTACAAATCCTTACTTTTTCTCTATTGAGTGATATTTTGTCACAGATATTCAGTGTGGGGGATGTGTTTTTTAAATTTTGTATTGCTCTTGTATTGACTTTTTGTTAAACTGTGTTTCATGGCTATGATATTCTTCAGAAGTTCATTCATGTAGTGATATATGTAAAGACAAGAATTCCTAAAATTGTTGTCAATTATTAAGGTTTAGAGTAATTTAGATTGCTGTTGAGTGACAAAATTAGTTTCTGTGGGTCAGTTAACATTCTGAAGTTCTTTAAAGTCATTTTTCCCAGGATCAATAACAAAATAATGGTCCTGTACAGACAGATATGCTTTAACTGAAACTCTTATCCCATATTTTCACTTTTCTTTAAAAAAATCTCATGGTTTCATAAATTAAGATATGCACGGAAACAGCATGGATTATTTGTTAGTATGAGACATGTAGACAATTAAAACTGTAATTAAATTTATGTCCATTAGTTTCTTGTTAGAAATAAAAGGGTGTCTTTAGAATTAGTGTAATAGGCAATTGATCTCACACAGCTGATCTTGGCTTTTCTAAAGGCTGTATCTGATATGACCAAATATCACAGTATCCCTGAGATGAAGATGGAAACCATGTCTTTCTATCATCTTCCTAGTGTGTCGGTCAGATTTTCAGTTACGGGTCTAGTTTATTGATGTCTAAAGAGTTGGTGATCAAGCATCTTTGAGAGATGTAACAGAGCACATTCTTCTGCATTTTGTGCATCCTCCAGACTCAGATTTGATACGATTTTAGTCAATAATATCTGATGTGAGAAAGGCTGGTTTTTATTAGGGCTGACCCTGAATAGTCCTGGCACAAATAAAGCAAGGACCAACCTTGGCCACAATTACATATGTGGAATATGCAGTGAGAAATCACACATCGCCACAGAAGCTGACTTGTCTTGCCTAGTCATTCACAAAATACTTATTGAGAGTATGCGTTGAGTTAGGCAGCAGACTCGGTGAGAGCTGCATAGGAAAGGCAGAAGCAAGTCTTTGCTGTAAAAGCACTGTTGTCATTCACGAGGGTGCCACAGTCATGATCCAAGTGCCTCTTCCTCATTGCATCACACTGTAGGTTGGGATTTCAACAACTGAATTTGGCAAGAGACAGAGAAGGGTAGTTGCTCAAACATTCAGCCCATACAGAAGGCAGAGGCCTGTTCAAAACAGTAGAACTCGTGAATAGAGTTTTCGCCCATTGTCATGTTCTAGAACTCTCCCAAAGGAGCTGCTGTAGAAGTTTGGATATTTCTGTAGTCGTAATTTATTTTAACCTTTGTTAGGAATCAGTTAATTACATAATTTGGAGTAATTCAAGTGTTCTAGCAAAGTTATTCCTCTGATGTTAAATTTAAGTCATCCTTACAATAAATTTTAAATGGATGGGAACAAGTGTTAATAAAGATAGAGGGGAAAATACGTGCTTCAGGAAAAACTATGCATCATCTAGACACTAAAGAAAAACCACTGGGTATCAGAGTGTAGTTCCATATGAGTTATTTTATGACCATATGAATTATAGATAACAGGTAACATAATTCTTAACTATAGGCTTGTAAATGCTGTCCTGTCTAGTCTTAACTATATTTTTATCACTGTGGCAAAGGCAATTTTGCCTCCCTGTGGACATTTATTTTAATATTCTACAAATCTGTTTGTTCTTCATATGATCATTTAAACAAATTTGTAATTTCTTTGTGGTTTGCTCAGTGAATATAATCTTTAATAAATTGTCTTTATTGTATGTATGTAAGAATCTTTTTTCCTGAAAACAATCTTTTCACAAGGATGAAGTACTTCAGGATAAAATAATGTTATCACTGCAACTACAATTCTATTAAAATTTATCATATAATTGTCTGTTTTAAGTTGGATATTGATACAATTTTTAGTAACCCTTAGTATCAACACTAAATGAAATTGTAAATACAAGTTACTGTGACATTTTGGATTTTCTTCACGTCTTGCAGGTCTTGGTGGAAACCGTATTTCAATATTTCCTTTACAGTGTTTTTCAGTAACTCATTTAAATTTCTCGACTCTAACTATTTTACCTTAAACCCATAAAAATCCTTAAGCGGCATTTAAATCAAATACAAATTCAACTCAAAATTAATATTTGATCCTTATGCATATCCAGGTTACACATGCACAAACACGTATACACATACTCATATCCATTTACTGCTATACAGTCATATTTTGAGGCATTTTAGAAAATTTAATTATACAGTGCATATTAGATTTGTCAGTAGTAAATTTCTTCAATGTGGTGATATTTTTTAAGTATCTAGGAAAATGTTCTTGCTCTTAGTAAATGTATATTACAGTGTATAAAGGTAAATAACTATTCACAACTGCAAATGTTCAGAAATGCTTCGAAATGGGGAGGAAAGAGAGCAGAAGTGAGGAAAAGAACACATGTTAAGAATAAGTAAAGAACCTGTATCTGTGAGCTCTGAAGATTCATCCTACCTGGGATCAAACATCTTCTGAAAAATAATGCATCCGTACTAAACATGTGCAGACCATTTCTGTCACTGTTCCTTAAGAAATATAGTGTAATAATTATCTATGCATCATTTACATTGTCTTAGTTATTGTAAGTAACACGGAGATGAGTTAAAAGATCCTGAAGGATATGAGTAGGTTACATGCGATACCCTATTTTATATCAGGCACTTGAGTAACCATTGTTTTGATATCCTAAGAGGTCAGGACTGGATCTACCACACACCGAGAGAAGACTATTTAACGGGTGAGACACATAGAGACATAGAAATATCTGCAGTGATGTCTTTCTGCTTCACTGTAAATTTGAAAATGTTCATTATAAAGACATTGGAGAAGTAAACATTTATTTATCAAAAAATAACAAACAGTTATAACCATTCCATCCATAAAGATGTATCTACACATATATATATGGCTACTGAATATTGCTTATCATTAGCCAACTAGCAAGCAGAAAAAGAGGACTAGTCTTGAAAGAATTTTTGCTTAAAGAAGTAATTGGTTGATGTTAAAGATTACCAAATTGAAATTCCCGCATTCCTTTAGTATCTTTATTTCTGTATTTTTATTTTTAAAATATTTTGAGATTTTTTTCTAAGTTTGCTGTTAATCAGACTGCACCTTATTTTATTCTGATTTCTAAAATAAAAAGCTAAATTTGTATTCCAGTTATCTGTAAACTAGTGAATTAAGATGATTACTAATTCTTGAGTAGCATCAGGAGTCTATTTACCAAAACAAAACAAACAAACGACAAAAATCCATTGCAAAGCTGTTTCTAAAATATTAGATCCATTAATATAAACTATGTTCTTTCCAAAATGCTTTAATAGAATGATTAAAAAGTAGTTAGCTGAGGGCATACCTCGTCTTAGCACGTGTAAGACTCTGAGTTTCAGAGTCTGAACCACCACAAAAAAGAAAGGAAGGAAAGAAGGAATGGAGGGAGGAAGGGTGAGAACGAGCACATGAGAAAGAGACAATCTTACATCTTGCATTCTAGTACTACTTTATAGTGTAGACCAAACTTATCTCAAAGTTAGATTGGAAGTTTTAGTATTCAAAGTGAATAATAAATGGCATAATTGTAAAACAATCAGGTAAATAAAAATGGCATAATTATAAAATAGTCAGGTAACCTATCTGTGTACTTGTGATATAGTCTGAGACATTTGAAAGTGAAATTGCTATGAAACAAATAAAAGGTGTCCCTATATCTAGCAATCACCTGTTTGTTCGCAGACACTATAAATGAAGTAAAAATCTTTCTTTTACTCCTTTTTTATAAAGAGAGGGTGATGGATATTTTTTTGAAGCAAGCACATGCTTATGTTTAATTCATGGTGATGGTATTCTACCAATCAATTTAACAGTAATTTTGCAAAACAAAAAATAAAAGCACTTCCATGTACACATTCTCCTGGTACAATGGGTTCCACAACTTACTTCCAGTTGAGCCTGCAAACAAAGCCAAGACGGCATATCCTGCTTTTCAGCAAAGAAAAAAAAAAAAGATATGGAAGTTGACTGCTGTGAAATAAAGACTCTGTACTGATTTTTTTCCAGAGGGAAGAGAGGATTATGTGAATGGTTGTCGCTATTGCCCTTTGTCTTAACAAGGGAAATAAAGAATGCACGGAGAAAAATAAGGAGGGATTTTTTTCTTAGTCATGTCATTTTCCCTTCCTTTTCTGCAATTATGATGTAGGTAAAGTTGTTATTTCATGAAAGGCACCTCCGCAGCCGTCAGCATCATCAGCCAGATTCCAGAGTTTTGATAGATGACTTACAAGAGCCCCACTCTGGCTCAGAGAACTGACAGATGCACTTTACTTGCAGAGGGCTTGGAGTAGATTCATGGAAATCACCCTGTAACTCTGATCCAACACACATGTCCTCAATATCCAGAAGCCAAATGGGGGCCAAATGATTGTTCTACCTTTTTATTGGCTCAGTACCAAGGAAACATAGTGGTTTTAGGGGAAAAGATACTTACACAATTTGTCTCTTGTTCTAATCTTGAGGATGCAAAACACCACCATCCTATAAAGAATTCCAGTGTTTTAATTTAAGTTTTCCTACTTTCTCAAACCCATTCTCAAATCAGTTGAATGCTTTCAAGTTTTCATAACCCATTATATGATTTATGAATATCATCATAGACAATAGTATCATGACCGGTCTCTATATCTTTCTGAACCATTTAAAATTAGGTTAAATAGGGGGCAAATTTTGTAATGATGTCTGATAGTTATAATAGTGTCTATTGATATAAATGAATTGCTAGTTCCAGGCTTGTTGTACAGTTTTACATTTTATCATCTTTAAAATGAGGCTCTTTTTTATTAAAAAAAATTTTGGAAAACCGAACAGTGGAATATTCTGGATTCGTATAGTTGCTTTTAGTGGGCCTTTAATAACTAAAACAATATGTCAACTTAGAGGGAGACAACTTGTATTTGATATTTTCCCTCACCTTAAACCACAATTGAGTGGCTATCTGTGATGCATAATAGCCAATCTAGTAGGCAGGATGTAGTAAATCCAGTAAGAGAAGCAAGTTAAAAGAAAATTCAGGAATTTAGAGGAAGTAGATATCATCTATTTTACAGCGGAACTGAGATCATGGAAAAATTCAGGAGACGGGAACACTGGAGCCCACCTTCAAAGATGGGCAGCAGTGGAAGTGGAGGTGGAGCAGAAAAGGATGTGAGTGGGAAGGGAGTTGTGCAACGGGCGAGCTCGGGATTGCATTGGGGAAACAGGTAATAAGCTGTCTGGCTCGTCTGGTAAGATGTGAGGAGATTATCAAGGGAGAATAAAAATATTTTCTTATGGATATACTCCTTGGAGAGTTCATTCATTCTTGTGGTATAATCCTCTAAAATGCTTTACATCCATTTTTCTCCATCTCCACAGCCAGTACTACTGCTGTTCTGGCCACCATTGTCATCGTCTCACAGTGACAATGTCCTGATAGGAGTCTTCGGGTTTGCACATCTACCTTCCCCACCACAGCTGGTGCTCGAGAGCAACTCCGCTCGAATCACACCCTGATAAGGACCCTTTTATGCATTGCCTGCCTTGTCCTATGTGTAATCATGGTATAGTTGATTGTGAACTCCATGCATTGGGCCTCGCTTGACTTTGTCCTCCATCTCTACCTCAAGTACCATCTCCCTATCCAGCCTGCATTGCCTGCCTTGTCCTATGTGTAATCATGGTATAGTTGATTGTGAACTCCATGCATTGGGCCTCGCTTGACTTTGTCCTCCATCTCTACCTCAAGTACCATCTCCCTATCCAGCCTGCAGGAGTGATACCTACTCTGAAATTTTCCTGCACTTTCACAACTCCTGCTACATCCTCTGTTTTTTATTTAAAAATGGTTTTAGTACTGGGGACGTAGGTCAGTGATAGAGAGCTTGCCCGTCAGGCTCAAGCTCATAGATTCAATCCCCAGCACTACAAGGAAAACAAGTGAAGCAATAGCTTTTCAAAAACACAGAAAAATGAAATGAATAAATATACCCATGACTGAAAACTAACCAAATTTAAGCAAAGATGATTTTTAGCCAGATTTTTTTAAAAAGAAAATATGCTTTGGTCTCAACATGTAGAGTTCACACTCCTCAACCTCATCTTCCTTTCAGTGCAGGGTGAGTATTATGCAGACTGACCACGAAGAGAACTGTGAAGAAGACAGCCATATGGTTTTCAAAACAGCAAAATAGAAATTCTAAAACACACACCCCACTCCCGCACACACACCACCATCTATGTACTGATAGCATTTCCCATTCCTCCCCATGATAATGTGTTTCCAGGCATCATGTAACCTTACACAGTGTATACCACTATATTTTGCTGTTTAAATGACTACATAATTAATGGAAGATGGTTACATTTTTACTCAATTTTGTTCTGGGAAGTTTTTCATGTTGGAAGATGAACCTCCAATTTTACCTACCGTATCTAACTAGTTGTATCTGTTATGATTTATATGCCTTGCTTTTTTCTTATTAATTTTCCTTTCTAAAATTTAAATGCATACTATAATTATGATATGCAGTATTTTGATTTAATTCATTTAATAATCTACCTTTAAAATGATGCTGACATAAAACATTTAATATTGTCATTTGGATACTAGGGTTTGTAATTTTTTTAAATTTATTGATTACATTGTTAGTCTCTTTTTATTAGAAACTGTGGCCTTTATATTTTATACAATTTTTTGATTTAATGCAAGTCATCCTGTATTTCTCATTACATGTATTTGAAAATGTCAGTGTTCCATATGTGATTGAAAGTGGTCAATATTCTCTGTTTATATATTTATGTGTTGATTAAATGTATAAATATTTTAATCATGCTTAAAACTATTTTCTTCCTAACATTTCATCATGTAAGCTGTGCATTTCTGAGAAAAATATGTTAAAATATTCAGATACCCACCTATTTATGGTCTTGTGGATTCATTTTTTGTACTTATATCATTTCTGTTGTGTGGGTGCTCTTAAAATGATGTTGTTGGCATATCCATATATATATATTTGTTACATATGTATTCATTTTAAGTGTCATATCATTCCATTAAAGTTCTGTCTTTAAATCTTAAAACATTTTGACTTAAAACCGAGTTAGTTAAATATTACTATTACTGTTTTTTATTTAATTTGGTTTGACAAATATTAGTCATTTTTGCTTTAAATATTTCCCCATCCCTGTCTGTCTGTGTCCTGTGTGTGTATAAATGTATGTGTAAAAGTATTCTGTATAGCAAAAAAAACTGATGAGTGAAGGGGCAACCTACAGAATGGGAAAAAGTTTGCCAGCTCCTCCTCAGATAAAGGACTAACATCTAGGATACATAAAGAACTCAAAATATTAGACCCCCAAAATTTAAAGAACCAATTAGAATGGGCATCTCTAGTAAATAGACACTTCTCACATGAAGAAATACAAAAAGCCAATAAATTCATTTAGAAATGTTCTACATTACTGATTGTTAAAGAAACACAAGTTAAAAGAACACTCAAAAATGAATGGTTACTATCAAAATATTAATCATTAACAATGCTGAGGGGAGAAAGGAACACTTCTCTATTTTGGGTGGGATTGTAAAGTGATACAACTGTTGTGGAAATCAGTGTGGACCCTCAAAAAGCTAGAAACAGAATTTCCATTTGACCCAGCTATTCCCTTTCTAGGTATCATCCCAGGAGAGTTGAAGACATCATACCACAGTTATGCATGAATGTCAATGTTTATAGCAGTGCAATTCAGAGTAGTTAAACCTCAGAAACAGACTGTATGTCCATCAACAGATGAATGGATAAAGTGTAAATGTGATATTTATATGCAATGGAGTACCATTCTGCCATGAAGAAGGAAAATGAGTCATTTGTAGAAAAATGGATGCACCTTCAGACAATAATGTTAAGTGAATTAACTCTGAAAAAAAGGTTAACTATTGCTAGGTTTCTCTTATATGAAAATCTTAATATACATACACACATGCATATTTCCACATATATGTCCATATATATCCATATATATTTCTATATATATCCATATATATGTCCTTATATAAGTTCATATGAATACATATATCCTTGTATGATTCTATATATATATATATATTTCTATATTTTTCATACATGTATTTCCATATATATATGGAAATAAAAGACAGATAGTAGGAAAAAAGACAGAAAACAAAAGATATTATAATTTATCAGGGATAATGTATCTAAAAATATACCTTGACTTAGCACAATTGTCTTACATGGTTTCCTTGTTCTTTGGTCTACTAGTCTGGTTTTCAATCTGCATATATGATAATTAACTTTATAAGTTCTTATAAATTAATCTGATTAGTCTTACATCCTTAATGTTTAGCAGATTTAATAATGTTTAAAGTATAACTTCTTTGTCTTTGATGTTGTTGCCTAGCATTTAATTATACTTGGTTTTAAATCTTCAATTAGTTATTATTGATTTATATAATTCAATTTATTATAAATAGGTAAATGTTCATTAGGTGTACCATCCAACCCCAATACTGCGCTGGTCTTTCTTTTGTCTTTTTATTTTCTGTATTTTATCCCCCTATTGCTTTCCAGTTTAATTTCATTCTACTATAAGTATAAATCATTCATGAATAATCAGCACTAGTTTATGATTAATGAACTGATTTTGTTCACAGGAAAATGCTTTTAATATATCCTTAATCTTTAATTGATGGTTTAGCTGATGTTGTTCCTTAAGTTGATTTTTGAGATTTAAAGAAAAATTTTTGAGATTATAAAATCATTATTTGACTGAAATTTTGGTATAGCATATTTATATTTATATTACTGATGTAACATGCCTTTCTTTTCTGATTTTCATTGATTTATCTTTTTGTCCTTATTCTTTTGCACTTTTCACTAAGATATATCTAATCTTTCTGTTTCCTCTTAACTTCCTTGAGATTTAATTCCTCAGTTAGGGAGTTCTTATATGTATTTCTTCGGTTCTGAAATGTTGTTATCCAGTATCACTTCTAATGCTACCTCGGCAGCACTCTATCATTTCCTCTTCCTGCAGCTACAGTTAGGCACAGGTTACACTGCTCGCTTCACATCTCTGACTCATTTTTGTATTTTTGTGTCTTGAATGCCATAACATTTTCATCTATCGGTTGCCTAATTTTGTTTACTATTGGGTTTTAATTTTAATTATTACATGTATTTTGAGATGTTTTTGTTTTTGTTTGTTTGTTTATGTTTGCTTGATTTTTCTTAATCTTTTATTTGTTTCTCCTTGTTTTTATTTTTAATCTCTTTAAAGCTTTTAAGAATTCCTTTTTATAATGTATTTCCAACTTCTTGATTAAGTTTATATATGTGGTGGAAATTCTTCATTTGTTGCAGACATTAAAATATCACCATGTCTTTCAGTGTTTTGTGTGTGTGTTTGCATGTGTGTGTGTTCATGCAGTTACATTTTTCATATGAACTCTTCGTCAGTTGGGATTGTTCTATCACTGGACTTCTCGTGTGTCTCAGTTTATGGAAGAACCTCTGTGTTCATAACATTTCTTTCTTTTGGGTCCTCAGCAACTTCATGGGACAGACCTAGATTTATGTTAATTTCACAGTTTTGGAGAGCTGAGGCACACCCACTTGTGGAAAATTTGGCATCTCAGTTTCTCACAGAATTCTACCACCTATATCACAAGGCTAACTAAAAACTTCTTTATTACTTCTCTGGGCCAGAGTTTGTTTTTGTAGTATCTTTTTGTAGGTTATTTATAGGATCATTTATAGGATTATTTTCAGCTAACACAACTCCCACAGATCTGAGGTCACATTTCATGATTCCAGCTGAGTATCATGACTCCAGCTCTTTCTTTGTGTCCCTTCTTCCTCCTCTTCTTCCCTATAATGTAATATTTGCTTTCTTTCTTTTGAGATAAGCTATATATTAGGTTTTCAAAGGATACTTGCTTTGAGCATTCCAACATATTCATAGTAGAAGAGAATTTGATATCTATTCATAGGTCACTTTGATAGTATAAGATACATCTATGTATCTATATTTTACATTACAAAACATTGGCAAAGGCATTACTTCTCTGTCACATTTGTTTGTTTGTTTGTTTATTTATTTTGTGGTACTGGGAATTGAACTCAGGGCCTCGTGCTTGGCATGCAGGCAGTGTGCTGCTGAGCTGTATTTCCAGCCCACTTCTCTGTCACTTTGATTCAGAGAATATCATGCACACTCATAGGTTAACTGTTTATATATTGATCCTAGAGCTTTCCACCCTGTTTTGCTATAGTTTTATGCTGTGTATTAAAAAATGAAACAATAATACACTTCATTTTATCAGGTATCTCTTTGAAACCATTATCCAAGTTGACCCAAAATAACTTTTATTACATAGAATTTTTGTGACACTTAAGACAATTTTGTCATTACTTTTTAAACTTACAATTGCTGCTGCTTATGACTGATGGATATAGGATTCCAATCAAAAGATCTGTCTCATTCTTTGACCCTAATGTAAGTTAATTGCTACAGTGTGAAAACCGAGGCTAGGAATTTGGTTTTATGTACTACTAGGTATATCCATTTGTATCTACAGTTTACCAAAAAATGAAAGAGAAAGAAATTCTGTAGCATCATAGCAATGAAGAAAGCATTGTTACTTATGGCTCATTTTAAATGGGCCCAGAAGAGTGAGCAACGCCTTCAAGGACCAGAGAGAGATGAGGTTTGAACACAAAGCCTTGAATTCTCTTTCTGATTGCTGTTTGGCCTGAAGGTTTGCTGGAAGCATCACAGTCCTAGTTAGAGTGTTTTCCAGAATTTAAATGCACTAGAGTATGATTGTATTATGTGTGGACCCTGATTTATGTTGAAAACCCAGCAATACTTTTCCAGAAGTGCTGTGTGTATGTGTGAGCCTTTGAGGCCTGGCTTCATCTGAGAGTTGAGTGACTCACCTCTGTGTGCTGCTCATTTATTCAGATAGCTTGACTCTAAGAGGAATATTTGAATATCCAGTGGTATTTCAGTATAATAAATACCATAAAGCAGATATGATTTGTTTAAAATGTATCACCATGATGTAATATGTCAATGCTCAATTATACATTTCCATGCACCTTAAAAATATTCTGTCTCCAGAGAAAAACTGATTGTCATAATACTGCATTTCCATTAAACCCACATCCTAGGCATTCTGAGTTCCAAATTCCTAAAACCCTCAAGTTAATATGTTCCATGTTTGGGGTTAATTTACATAACGCTCTGGAGCGCCTGCTGCACTGTTTCACATCTTGGTAGCTTTGATATTCTCCATAGTGCTATACACAACTATTATAAACTTGTTTTCACAGAGACAAGTTATGATTATCAGCAGGAATTAGTTTCATACAGTGATGTCTAACCATACTGTACTGAAACATTACCCAGGCCCCCTTATTCCTGAACTCCATTTTGCAGTCCCTATACAACACATCTGTTTCAACCGTATGTGTTTCGAAACTCAAATGTACTAATATCATTCAGACTGACCCGGCCGCCAAACCCATGGGGGAGATTCCAGTCCACAACCCAAGCTGTGTTGAGTCTTCAGGTCTCATGGGAGCTTGTAGCACACTTCACCACAGCAAGGAAAGAAAGAAAGAATAAAGGAAAAAGAGAAAAAATGTAAGACAAAGAACATTTTCGATACGAGTTCTTTCTTCCAGTCAGAGCACAAAAAAATTTAGCCGATAGTGCAAATGCAACAATATTCATCTTTGTGATATTATCGAAGGTCACCTTCCCATGATTCTCTGAAGCTTCTCTAGGACTCTTAATTCATAATGAGGGGAATTCCTGAAGTAAATATTCTCTGGTGGACTGGTTTATTAAAGCAGATAGTAACTAGGTAAAGGGAAAGATAGAATTCAATTCTAAAATTAGCCAGCTCCTCTTACGAAGTCTCAATATATCACATTTGTTGTTGCAAATTTATATTGAATTTATTCATTTGATATTTGAAATAAACTTCTGGCTAAGCAATTTCTTAAAGAATCATCTTGTCAAAGATGCAGTCCAAAATAGCAACAGATACAAAAAGCAATAGGCAGTTAAAACAGCATTTTAAAATGAATTCTTCATGTTAAAGAAGCAAACTAAATGTTCTGCATTATGAAGACATGGGAGAGTAACATCATATGTCCATTTAAACTGATGTCAGAATTTGGAAATGCCACTAACTCCAAGATACATTTCACTATCTTATTTGATTGATCCTGGCTAAAACAATGACATACATTAAACACATACTAGAGTAGAAGAAGTTCAATTTTAAAACCAAAAAGGATCAAATCTTATAGACAACCAGACACGTTAGAGTTTTTATCCATTTTTCAGGCTTGATTTGCTAACTTGCCAGCTGTCTTCATATAGACTTACTTTGGTCACTTTCTTTAGCCTACCATAATGGTCCTCAACCCTGAGTGTGTGGAAGGATTGCCATAATGAGACTATATGCACAAGCTGGGCATGGTAGTGAAAACCTGTAGTCTCAGCACCTTTGGAGGTTAAAGCAGCAATCTGCAGATCAGCCTGCGCAATTTAGAAAGACCTGTCTCAAAAAATAAAAATGGACTAAGAATGTGGATCAGTGCCATGGCCCTGGGTTCAATCCCCAGGGCCAAATAAAGGGGCGGGGCACATTGTATGCGTGAAGTCATTTTTATTGTACTGCAGGAAGAGTCTAAGGGATTTTTCTAAGGTGATTTAAACTCTGGACAACTTTTGCTGGATGTGCTAACTTCAGAAGCTAACCGAGAACTTTCCACTTGTCCTAAATTCTTCATCGAAATTATTAGCACATTTCCCCAGAATCCATAAAACACACTTTTTGATATAATTATAATCACATTTACAACTACAGAGACACTTTCTGAATATTCATACTTTCCTAAAGTATAATTTATTCATTATTTAATATATTATGCTACAAGTTTTCTGCAAAAGAATTAGATGCTTCTCAAAGAAAGAAAAAATAAAAACGGTCCATAAATACAAATGGTTAATAAGTATATGAAAAAAATTATTATCATGAGCCATCAAAACTACATTGAGAATCCAGCTTACTGAAGTCAGTTTTTATCATCAAGTATCCAAGAAAAGATAATGCTGGAAAGAATGTGATGCAAAAGGAACTATTCTCTCCAGATGGTGGAAGTGTAAAGTAGTACAGCTTCTTTGGAGATCAATATGGAGTGCCTCAAAGGACTAAAAAAAGAAATACTATTTGCTCCAACTGTACCAATTCTTGACATAGCCCCAAAGCAATTTAAGTCAGCTACCACAGGGATAATTTCATTATCATGGTTAGTGTTACAGAATGTACAATAACCAAGATATGAAACCAACCTGGGTCCCCTTGATAGATAAATGTTGTTTTCAGTCATAAAAATGGCAAAATTATGTGATTTGCAGAAAATTAATCCACTTGGAGATCATCATGTAGAGCAAAATAAGCCAAAATCAGAAAGGCAAATATCACATTTTCTTCTTGATATGCTAAATACAGAGAAGATGTGCTATGGCTTGTATCTAGGTGTCCTCCCAATGCCTCATGCAGTCATAGGCAGAGCTTTTCAGAAGTGACTGGATCTAGAGGATGTGATGCTGACATTAAGGATGTGATGGGAACACTGATTCCTGGTGCGATGCTGGGATTAAAGGAAACCTCACCTTGGGTGTGAGTGCTACCCATCTTCAGGGTGTATACCCTGGATAGAATGCAAGGGACAGAAAAAAGATGCTGTTGTTGCTGTTGCCTCTTTGCTGTTTTTCTGCTTTGTTGCCTTCTGTTCACTATGAACTCTTTCTCCTCTGCAAGGCACTCTGCCATACCACCTTACCTTGGAGCCAGCCAACTATGACCTGAAACCTGTACAAACTGTGACTCAAAATAAACATTTCCTCCTATAGTTTTGGGTGCTGACCATTTTCTCTAAATACTAAATCATGCCAGCCAGGATGGAGGGACCCAGGAAGCAGCAGCACCCTCCCATGTGCCCAGCAGTGACGGGGACCTGCTAGTGTGCCAGCAGGGCAAGAAGATGCCCCCACCCCTCCCAAGCAACCTGCTGATTTGGATGAATACAGGCTGAGATGATAACAATTGAAGTAAAGAAAGAACTTAAGGCTTGTATTGTTTGATTTACTTTGCAGACCTAAAGCTGGTAGTCTGAGAATCTATTTAGAGAATAACAAGATGTAATACAGTCATTATTGTGGATTTTCTATTGTTGTTGCCAATATCATTCTCATTACTTCGTTTGGTTTTGTTCTATTGTTTTGCTTTATTCACTTTAAAATAAAGAAAAACTTTATCAAAACAAAAACAAGTAACTAAAACAGATGATAAGGAATTAGAAAAGAGATCATGATTAGACAAGTGGAAGGAAAGAAGTAGAAGGGTGAGGGGGTGTAAGAGCAGGTAACAGGAGTGTCTTAAATTACTCTCTCATCACTAGGAAAAATACTCAATATCCACAATATAAAGGAGGAGAATTTAACTTTGGCACATGGATTTTAATAGAATCAATTCTTTTTTTGGCAGGAAAGGAAGGGTCTGGTGACAGAATGTTGCTCACTTATGGTAGACAGGAAGCAGGCAGAAAAGGGAGGAGCCTGGGGGGAGATACACCCTTACAGGTCACGCCCCAAGTGATCCACATCTTCCGTTCAGACCCTACCTTCTAAAAGCACATTTGGTTACAGATTTCATCAGTGGAGTATGGTATTCATTGATTAGTATGGTGTTCCCATGACCCCATCACCTTCCACAATTTTGAGAGTTTTGGGAGACATTTTAGAGGGAAACAATAACAAAGGGCATAAATATGGTCAAAATACATTCTACACATTGAAAATTCCCAAAGTACCACCAGAAGGTGAGGGAGAATGATCAAAGTATGTAAAGTACATATGCAAATCTACCAAAATGAAACTCATTAATCTGTATTAAGCAATATGCACTAATAAAAATGTGGGGAAAAAAAGAAAAATTTAAAAAATGACTATCCCATATTTGGGGCATCATAAGTAAAGAATTACAACAAAAATGAAGCTAGGATACTAGGATATATTTCAAAAGGCTGGTATGATATCTCAAGAGTATTAAAGTCAATGTTCTTAAAAAATAAAGTGTTTAATTAAAATATTTCAAACAATACTGAACTATAATTGTAGTCATCCACTGAAATCTTATTCTATTTTGTGAAACTATGCTTTCTCAGAAATTTTTATATATCTACAGCTTTAAAAACATCATTTTACCATATGCTCACCAAAGAAAAAGGGCGAACATCTGTCTTATGTTCCAAATTGTACTTGTAATGCAAATCTCGTTATATGCCACTGTTTTCACTTGTAATTTTGAAACTCTTTAGCAAAATAATTGTATAGTTTAAGAGTCTTTCTTATATAGTACTCCGCATTTGTTAAAAACTAAGGTTATCTATAACGTTGTCAAAAATCAGGAAACCTATTATCCCCATTTACAGGTGTAGAAATTTAAAATTTAAGTAACCCCCTGAGGCAAAATATTTTGTTTTGAATTAGTGCAGCCTAGTTATCTTTCCAAGAGTTTTTTTTTTAGTTTTACTAAGATCACATTTTAGCCTATATTAATTGCAACATGCACACAGTGTAGTAATCTTTGTCTCTTCACTAATCTACCAAAGATATTTTTGATAAAATAATTTTACGGTTTTGAACTTGACAATTTTATCCTAAACTACTTTTCTAAAAAAACTAAAAATATTCCTCTACTGCTTTTATTTCAAAGCATTCATTCTTTGAAAATGTTTAATTTAAAACCGAGATCATAGAATATATTTCACTATCTAGGAAGAATAAAATTACCAAAAGTCAATGGATATATTAAAGAGAGTTGAACAAACTCATTTTTGTGAACCACTGATGTAATAATAAGTGAGAATCTTCGGATCAAAAATTAAATACAATTCTGATCTCTGTGATAGGTGCATCACCTTGATAGTTAGAGACTGAGCAGTCCCTTGGAGGTATATAGTTTACCAAAGCTCTAGTTCCTTTTTTATAATGTGTAAGTAAATTCTTGTTGTAATATGTCAAATATTGAAAGCATTTTTAAAACTTAGCATTTGTGACCTAAAAGCATGAGTTATTTAGAATTTCAGTTTTCAAATAGCAAATCCATAAAGTAGATACATTTTTTGAAAACCAGAAAATTCTATCTTACTTAAAATTTACAGTATTTGAACACATTTTCTAAGTTTGGAGATCAGTAACCTCACTTTGATGGAGAATTGACATAGCATAATAATTAAAATTTTATTTTTGAATATGGATATAAAATGAAATTTTGCTGTAATGCAAATGGATTATGCAACATGGGATTTTTTTTTTTTTTGCCTTGGTCATTGGAAAAACAAGAGATGAAATTAAGTGCACATTTTGACTTGCAGTTTTATGGAATGTGTATCTAAAATCTTGTCCTTCAAATATGGAGGTTTCACATCTTTCCAGTACTTTGAATAGCTTGAACTTCTTCCCAGCAGTTCACGAGCTCACGTTCCTTTTAATAGTCTTTGTTTTCATAATTAATACTATGATTGTTATCATCATCATCATCATCATCATTATTTTTTGGAGCAGTGGAGAGGTAGGGTGTTGGAACCCACTCACACCTTCTTCATAGCTGAAAAGCTAGAAAATATGCCCTTTGAATGTCTGTAGTGTTTATGTAATCAGTACCTATGTTGCCAAGGCTTATTGAAAACAGCTGGGTGCCTGCTGCTTGCTTTTCCCTTTGTTGGAACCTTTGCCAGAACAGGTAGTCAAAAATGGAAAGTAAGGGAAAATTCAGGCATCTGGAGTGTCTCTCGGGAAAGCAGCTGTGGCTTCCTTAGGAAGCAGTCATTGTTTTCCATCAGCCAAGGCTGCTTATACCCTTGAGTCCAGTTCTGGCATGGCTGGCTTAGAAGGATGCAGTTTATGACCTAGGACTTACACGAGAAACCATTTGGGCAGTCCCATCTCAGGCAGAACACTGAGAGAAATCCCCCAAGCTGCAAGCCATATGTGGGCTGCTAGCCTTCCATTGGCCTGTCCTGGGAGGGTCCTCCTCTGTTTACTGAAGCGCTAATCATCCCTTTGACACAAGCAAAAACAACATGAAAGAATCCTTTCAAAACATATATTTTCCAAGATAGACTGTCCTATTTTTAAAACCAGACATCACTATTATTTCTGTAAACATGGCATATTCCCCTAAAAACAAATTCAGTTTTTCAGACTTTTTTTGTTTGTTTCCTGGATAATAGAAAAATAAAAGAATTTTTTTTGATGGCACATTAAACATACTTGATAAACTGTGGCAAATGGAATTCTGTCTTCCAAAAATATGCTTCCTCAGATTTAAAGTTTTGTGCATTAATTTTAGAAAAAGTTTTACCACTGTGAGAAGCCCTAGGCTCTAGCTTTAGTCAGAGAGGTTCTGTGGGGGGAACATTTGCTCTTGAATACACTGAAAATCATCTTGCTATTGTGACAGGATTCTTGGAGTTAGGGGACTGCCACTCACTCAGCACAAATATGGTATTTTGATAGAAGATTAGAACTGAATGATTGAAACAGAGCTCTGAGACTTGGTGAAACAGAGCTCTGAGATTAAAATGCAAATGCTTTGAATTTCATTAGTCAGAAATAAAAAAAAAGTATTAGAAAGTTTTAATTCTTTAAATTTAGCTTAGATGCCACGTTTGTCATCTTTTGCATTATATTAAGACACTTTGAACTGTGATTAATCCAACATAATTTTGTTGAAAAATCTTTAGTTTCAAAATACACGGATATGAGGCAATTTTGTGTGGATAGTGGACAAATTTGAGGAAAATTAAATACAGTTTCATTTCTAGTTGTAGCCAGGAATTTTGGGCACAAATATGGAAGGGAAAAGCAAAATTGGAATAGTGGATTCTTAAATTCACTGAACTATCAAATAGTTCAAACAAACAAATAAAAATTTAGTAATAATTTCTGGGGTTGGGTTATTTTAATGGAATTATAGAGTGCCTTGACTTTTTTTCTACTCTTGTTTATTCCCAATTTTTTTTAAAAACTCTAATGGACCCATATGAGAAGGTTTTCATTGCCCTACTTTTTGAAATTTCCTTTTCACATCCATAAAAAGAAAACAATGTAATATTTCTTGGTAAGTACAAGAGGAAGACTATTGGTAGAGAAAGACTCTTTCCATCAAATTTATTATCTTTTCTAAAATATTTTTCCCAATATAGTGGTTAGCAATTTCACTATGATCTCTTCTCACAAATCTCATTTGATCCCATATTAATTTGATCTATTTAACCCCCTCTTTATTGTTTCTCTACTGTTAATGAAGAAAAAGCTCTAAAAGCTCTTATTCTTCTATGGTATTAAGAACTGGGATCAAATTTCTATTTTAAATAGAAAATTAGTGAGCATCAATTTTAACACTGAACATTTTCTGTTTAACCCATGAATATAAAAATGTTTAATCAACTTCTGTTTTCTCTTTAATTTTTCTGTGTGCATTAATTTTGTTAAATAGGGCATTTCTTTTGTACCTGTTCTTTTCACAAACTTCAAACTAAAGAATTAAAAGACGAACCGTGAAAAAACTCAGAAAGAAGCCTGGGTATTAAGAACTTATGTATCAAAATATTTAGAAATTTTCTGGAAAACCAATCTAAACAGGAGATATATCATCTTCTATAAGGAAAAATCAAGAATTTGTAATTATCGAAAGTATTTTTAAAATTTATATCACCATATAGCCATACTCTCAAAACAGTAACTGGCACCCCTGGAATTGTTTAAAGTTGAATATCAAGGAAGACATTTAAATTCTGAATTCAAAGAAAAAAATCCACAGATGTTTTTGCGAAATGTAGCATGCATTTTCACTTTATGTTAATTATGATTTGTACAATTTTAACCAGATGGGTCTGTATGCACGGTAGCTAATTCAAGCCAACTGTCTCAAAATATAGTCTCTGAATTGTAGGTAGGTTTTGGAGACCTGTAAGTGATCTCTAATCTTGTTGCAAATATTTAGACTTATAATGTTATAGTGATAGCCCATATGTGGCCTGGATGAACAAAAGAGGAATACTTAAGAATCTTGTTGAAAAAGATGCACATTTTCTTGGGGTGTTTACACATGAATAAATTATTTTCCTAATTAGACATAATCATGTCTGGGGAACTGAAGAAGTAGTTGAAATAAATGATACTGCATTTCTTGTATAAATTAATCCAGTACTTTTTGACACTAACAGTGTGTCCTTTGTCTTACTAAGTAGTAAAATAATGAAATATCTGATTTTTTAGTATTTAGAAGTCAGTTATAGGATTTTAAAACTTTGTGCTATATTTAAATTTTTGATTTTTAATATTTAATCGTGGTGTCATTAGTATACATTCTTGTTTAAAAATTGATATCAGAAATATTTTATCATTGAAGCATTCATTCTTTTCAAATAAGGCATTGTTACCACATTGACATTCACAGGAACTTTATTTTTACATTGTTTTTCATCAAACAGAAACCTTATTATGTATTTTAAACCTAATGTAAAATGCTTGACTTAAAGCTGAAAATGTAATTACATTCTCCAATGACCTCATACCAAGCATAGTTGTTACTATACTTTCTCTTTACTAAGGCGTAGAAATAAAGACAAAAAGAGAACATAAGACTTCCAAGTTATACTTTCAGTGTCTGGAAATTATTTCTGAGAAACTGTGCTTTGTCTTTGCCTGCATATGACTAAATATCTTGGCCATCTACAACATAGAAAGAAATTCAAAACAAAATTTTTGATTTTCTTTTGAGTTGGCATTTGTCAAACCAGTTCTTCAAAAATTCTAGGAAAAAAAACCTGTCACTTCCGGTGTTTTCCTTTCAAAATGACCTTCAGCACACATGGCTCGTCTTTGATTCTAGCTCTGTTTGTGCTTTTGTGTTCTCTTTCGTTAGTGAGGAATAGGATGTTTTGCAGAGATTCAGGGTTGACTTCCGTTTGAATTCTTATCTGTACAGTGTGAATGGTCATCTCTCCCCAAACCAAGGTACATTAAAAATTATATTTAGCAAAGAGTTGGTTTTATTTTTCTCCAAATAATTTAATAAAACAGTGGATGTTTAATGTGCTTCGGTTGAGATATAGTTTTGCTATTGTGGTTTTTAATAGTTCTGTTAAATTGCTTGTTACCTGGTATTTTAGGTATCACAAAAATACAATTTCATATTTAAAATATTTCATGTTCCTTCCTTGGAAATGTAGAATATGCAACTTTCCCCATCAATAAAATAAATGAACTCATTTAATATCTTCATTCAATTCATCAACCCAGAATGCATACAGAATTATATTCTTTCTGCAGCTACACGTAAAATTAAAAAACTGATTTTAGTAAATGTTTCCTATTTAATTAATTACCACAATAAATACTTGACAATCACAATAAATTTTTAATTCTTTTCAGGAATTCTGTTTCTCTCGTGAATAATTTTTCAAGTTCCTTAAAGTTTCCCTTTTAGTTTATGTTTATCTAAAGAATAAATAAATGGCCAGGAGACACAGATACTCTCTATGATGTTTCCTCCACCTCGTTCCAAAAACTTCATTAATTTCTAGGTGCCTAATCTGAGCAACTAATGAAGATTTAAGATAAATGTGCTCCCTTTGTCCGTAATCTGAGGGTGACAATCTGAGGACGCACCATATGTTCACAAACTCCTCTTATTATGCTGTCCTTTCTCCTTTATTATTAGATTTCCAATTTGCTTCTTTTGAACAAGGCCTCTGACAAATAGATGGAACTGGGAGGAGCAGCAGAATAGCACTTCTGCCCCCGCTGGCATTTTAATATGGATTAGCTGCTTTGATTAGCCACCTGCCAGTTGATGAACTTTTTGGAAAGAAGTGGAGGAAACACAGAGAACATCTGTATAGGGTGAAGTTCAGGAATCAGGACTGGAGTCCTTGGAAAGGCAAGGAAATACCCCAAAGACTAAGGCCACTTACTGTGTGTGAGCGTAAGGAAGGCTTGACACTGAGGATGAACTTCTTGTTTCATATTTTGCATCCAGCTATTAAAATCATGGGACTTGCCTAAATCTAGGATAAAATAAGTGTGTATTGAGTTTATATACACCCAGAAATGTATCTGTGGATTAGAGAAATATATCAAAAAGAGAGCTACAGTTTTCATTAATTCTTCCACTAGGCTAAGTGGTACTATCCTGTCTCCATTTCATAAATATGTGATTGAGGAAAGTTTTAATGAACTTATCTAAAGGGATATATTTAATCAAAATACCTCCAGACACCTAAAATGAGCAGCTTGATACTCAAGAGAGTCAAAAGAAAAGTTAGGTAAGGGAAAATTTTAAATGGAATGACTGTAGTAATCAAGTCATTATGAGTATATGTTAAATAATTTTGTAACTTAGAGTTATATATGTAACACATATTTAAATTTCTTATATATTATGTCTGCACAACTTCAAAATTATAAAAACAAATGTTTCTTTCTATTTAATATTTCCAAGAGAATAGAGTGTGTATTTCAGGGTCATAAATATTTTTAAGAGGACACATTCATTTTATTTAATTTCCACAATCTTGTGCCAATCTGAACTTCATTATACATAGGACCTCCGATTATTATCTTCAAAATACTGATTGTGAGAAGGATTCAGAAACATAGCTGTTGGTGAAAAAAAAGGACCAGGCAAGTCTAGATGATTACTATTAAAAAGGAAATGAATTCACTATGGATGTTCCCAGTCATCAAACGGACTTGTCTGATTATTCATTTAGATTTTGGAGAAGGCATTGTAAGTGTGAAATATTATCCCGTCCTAATGTTTAGTAGTTGTGTGATTCTTTATTAAACTGCATCAGTACTGAGTCTGTTGCCTCATTCCCAAACTGAATACCAATCCCCGAAAGTTTGTCATGAGGATTATCCACCATAATTCTCATTGTCTGAGTAAAAAGGTCTCAGACAATGCCTGGTCTGATGGAAGAGCTCTGTAGTCCATTAGTATAATGCGATCCCCAGCCTTGCGCTTCACCATTTGTGCTTCTCTTTGGAGTGATGACACGTAGGAGCCTGGAACACACACGGACCAAATAAACCTGCACATTATAGCACTGCGTATTTGGTAGGAAGCTGCATGTCATTTAGGTATTCAGAAGGGATGATGTTTGTGATTTTCTTAGGGATAAGGACTCCAGGAAATAGCACTGAAATTAGGAGTTCAGCGATGGAAGAACTTGGCGATAGTGTGGTGAAATATTGGTAAAGGCAGCAACTAGAATTGCTGTCTTCTTCATTTTCATTTTAGATCAAAATTTTTAGTATTGCTAGAAATTCTGACAAAAGTATGAATTGTCTGGAGGAGTGGAGAAGTAGAAATTGTGACATGAAATTTTGCATACAGTTCTAAAGGTTTCTTTGGAATAATTCTCTTCAGCCTTTCCTCATGGAGATAACCTTTGTAACTGTAGACACTGGATTCAAAACCAATAAAACTTTTATTGCCAAATGTATTTCAGATTCCAATAACTTGCCCAACACAAGGTACCTATTAGTTGTTTGAGGAATATTCTGGAGCCAGACTAAAATTTTACTCTGCTGTTACAGGTTTGTAATCTTCATCCCTCTTCCAAAAATGTCATCTCAACCAGCCTGTCAACAAGAACCTACCTTCAGGGGCAGAAGCCACTCTTTACACAGCTCCGAGAGCTTTTGCCAACACTCCCCAATCTTGGTATTGTTTTTTCTGGCACCACCATGAGCAATCCCATGAGATCATTTCTCTTGAATTACAGTCAAAAGAAACAAAATGAAAACCAGCCATTAAATACATTGTATTTGACTTTTGTGGCAACTCCGAAATGTTAATATTATTCTTGACTTCTGCTTCAATGTAACTGCCGATTTTATTTTTAGTATTTTTTTATGTTGCGGGTGTTATGAACTGAAAGGAATGCATGGATTTGAAGAAAGCTATCTGACTGGATAATCTGCAGCATCACAGTTCTCGAGAAAGAATCAGGAGATTCATATGAAAGTGGTCACCAGCCCTCTCATAGATCTAAATGTCTGAGTTTGGCAAGGGTTTTGGTTTGTATTCTCTTGTTCTTTCGGTGTTTGAACTTCGGATGGTGGTGGCGTGCCACCTCCCCTCATGCTGACCTTAATAGTAAATGCCACACAGTTTTTCTGGGTTAATGGTTGGTCTCTGAAATGGTCTCAGCTTCCTCTCATGCCTTATCCCAGGCTGCTCCTAGGCCTCCATCCTAATACTTCCTTTGTGTAGTTTAATGGGTCTTCCAGGAATAGTGATTGTCTTCCTGAGGCAGGACAGCTGATCATATTTTAATAGATTGCAAAGGAAGTTTGCAAAATGTTTAAAACTGGAGAGACTCTGATGCTGCTATTCCAATAACGATATCTGTTTAGACCTCATTTACTTGCATCATCATTCTGATACTTAGTTCCCTACAATGGAGACCATGAAGCCATCCTGTAGCTTTGTTTTAGTGCACTTGTAGTGGCAGAGGGGGAAGGGTTCACACAGGAAAAACCTGACGATGCAGACAGGCACCAGTGCACAGAGCTATGCATTCTGTGATTATGGTATTTAGATTATGCAGGGTAAAGACGTTCCATGACCATAATTCTTAC
This sequence comes from Dasyprocta punctata, assembly GCA_004363535.1. Classification (NCBI taxonomy): domain Eukaryota; kingdom Metazoa; phylum Chordata; class Mammalia; order Rodentia; family Dasyproctidae; genus Dasyprocta; species Dasyprocta punctata. The sequence goes on from RJWM01016408.1 coordinate 31,144, forward strand.
TCAGGATATGTAATCTTTCTTTATGGGATCATTAGAAATCAAAGAGCATTGTATGGCTAATTTTTGATGATTTGTTGTGAGTGTCTGAATGATGTGAGAAGAAAGGGAATGCACTGAATGTCCTCTGGAGGCTGTTTATTATGATTCAGTAATGTCTTCAATCTTAAAGAGAATTTTGCAGCTACAGTTTTACACCCAAAAATGATCAAAAGATGGAGAAAGTAAGTCAGTTGCACTGTTTGGAATTTAATTGATTTTGGGTGAAATTCATGGTAGGCTAGATCATATTGCCTCTGAGAGAGATGATTCTTTAGCAAGGTTTTATTCTTCCTATTCCAAAGTCTTCTTAGACTGCATAAGCAATGACATCATTTACTATAGTACATATAGTAGGCAATATCCCAATGCCAGGAGAAAGTTCTAGTTCATTCAATATCTAATTTATGCAGTCTTATCCTTACTCTAGATACTCGAGTATAAGAAAAAAAAAAGGAATGATTTTGTTTGCCTTTCATTTCTGCCTTCACAAAACAGGCCTGAAATTAAAGTGGCTAAATTATATCAGTGAAAAACTGCTAGATTTATTTTAAATTATTGAACTGTCTGAAATGCTTATGTTCATTTTCCCCTAGGAAACTATTTATTAAGATTTTATTTTCAATTTTTTTTTTCAATTTGCATTGCTTTCTGAGAAGTAAGAAGCATGAAACAATTTGCCCCCAGCCATTGGAAGGAAACTAATGTACACAGTTCTCTTGTTTTAATCAGTTGTCATAACCATGATGGACTATTAATGCACATGGAAATATAATTTTTACATAACACTTATGAGGATCATTTCTTTAATGAAATGCAAATGTACTCACTTATTTTTGCTTGTTTTTCACATTTACTATTTTCTATTAAAATGATAGTCTTTCACAATAACTTTCCTTTTGTTGCAGTTGGAAAATAAGTATTTTATATACAATGTTGTTAAATACATAGATATCCCCTAAAACAATGAATATATAAAAGGAAAGGAGAAAAATCTCATAAACAGTAAAAAGGAAAGAACATTGCATTTGCTTGGATGCAAGCACCTTTCCTTAGATGTTTGCTAAAATTATAATTAGACACATACTTGTAGTCATGAGAAGTTATTGCAGTAGTGGTCTGTCTAAGCCTGCGTTTATCTTTGCAAACCACAAAACACAAGAATACACATTACAGAAATAGATGTCACTATAATAAAAATGAATGAAGTTTGACAGAATTAGTTTGTTCAACTGGTTAATGTAGCATGTATATGTGTAATATGTTTCGTCATTTTGTTTTGGCAAATGGAAGAGCATGTTTTAATCTTGCATTAAGGTTGCCAAAATAATATTAATAAAATTCTGCAAATAAAATTATCCAAGGTGTATGTGTTCATTGATTATTTGTATTAAAAAGCACCAACCATTTCATTACGAAAGCACTACCAGAATAAAGCAGGATAGACATTAGGAAAGGTGGACTGAAGAAAGTTTAAACTAATTTCTTTCTTTCTTCCAGAATTCCTAGATTTCACATTACTGGTCACAGTTACAAACACTAAGAAAGAATTAATGTTCTTCACTGAGCTTTGTTTGTAGTCACCACTGAATTAAGGGCACTGATTGGTTGGTTAACCTCATTTATAAGTATGTTTGAAAAGAGAAAAATATGGAATGGTTCAAGAACCAGACTGCAGGTGTCTTGAGGACTTATGCTGCAGGACTGAGGCACATTTATTTTTCAAACTGGAACAGCAGCAGAAGTTTAAATTTTGCATGATGGAAAAATTAACAAATTATATCTCAAGCGTCAGAAGTGGGTTTGGCTTTACTTCATTCATCTTTTTATGCTTCCTAATTAAACCCAGAGTTAGGGAAAATACTTAAGGCCATAAATATTAAACCCTACTTTTGTAATAATAAATCCTACTTTTGTCCCTTACCAACAATATTTGCTAGTTTGCCTATATAGAAACATGTTACAGTATGGAGCCCTCTGCTGGTTGAAAATTACTAAATTTGTAACATAAAAATTCTGGAGGCCCACATTCTATATCTCAAAGAATTTTCATTCTGTAGGTGACCATTGGTAATGGAAAGGAAAAGGGATGTTTTATGAATCTTCAAATAGACTTTTATTACAACAGAATAGTTTAATTGGTTTCTCAGGAATGATCCACCTGTCTTTTCTCTTGTCTTATCCCTCTCTTCTTTTTTCTCTCTTTCTTTCCTTCCCCCCCTCCTCTCCCTTCGTAGGTAGGTAATATAGACAGATGACAGATACCTAGAGAGTAGACAGGTAGATAGATAGATGAAAAATGCTTGAATATTTATAGGAGTTGGCTAAAATGTGTTTAAGAATGGAAATAAACACAGTGGTACGTACTTCAGTATTCCTCACTAATTGGTTCCAGGAAGTACGAAAAGTACCAAATTTTCTTGGCTGGAAAGAGTCATGAGTCATGAGGATGCCCGACAAATTCTAACTTGTTTCTCAAATACCAAAGAAATGATGAGTAGTGGGACAAATTTTTCATATCAATATGTGTAGTGTACCAAATTCAATGAATTTCAAAGCAGTGGGTGACTGGGTTATGACTGCAATTCAAAAGTGAGAAAAAAAATTCTTTTACTGTGAAGATCAGTTTTCTTTTAGTAAACTCAAATTGGTCCATTGTCTTTTTTCTCTTAGTTTCTTTCACTATGATTTGAACAGTTCTCTTTTACAAATGCAGATATTTCAAGTTACAAATGAATATGATTCCCAGATAGGCAGTGTTCCTAGGGCCTTGGTACATTAACCAGGTACACCACCTTCAACCCCGCTGATGCTGAATAATGTTCCAGTCCAGTTTTGTCTCATCCAGCACTAATAGATGTTGACAGATCGTGTAAATCTTAGTAATGTTATAAATTGATCTTGAAAGATGCCGTGTAATTTATGCTTACTGTTGACTAGAAGGACTTTAATTCTTTCTCTTCTTTCCCTCAAGATAGAAAACACTAAAAATAGGACTCATCAATTACCCGCCACATCTAATGGAGTGATGGCACAGCCTTTGCTAATAATTTTAAGGATTCTCAACTTTGCAGATCTAACGTAAGAACAGTGAGAAGCAATTATTTATTAGTACTATGTTAGAATTTTTATCTAATTTATCTTTAAAATGCTGTGAGTTGAATGCTGTTAACACCATTTTGCAGAAAAGAATTCTGAGCCTGTGAGGTTAGATGATTTCTGGAAGCCCAGCAAGTGTAATAGACAGTCAAAAATTTTGCAATCTCTCTGAAATCCAGCATCAAATCTAGGATAGTTCTCCATAAATACTGTTAGCTGCCCAGGGCAGACCTGAGAATTATAGACAGGCTTTTATGTTTGCAGTTTTGCCCATTCAATGAGATGCTCCTGGATACAAAATAAAGTTCTAAGGATATGTATTTCCATTTTAGGACTAGTCAGAAAAGTGAATGAGTCCAGAACTTTTAAGAGTGTTAATGCCCTGAGTTTATTTGTAGGCTTGCCATGTATTTATGTAAGATCTCTCTTTGTACATGGGTTGTCAGTTTTCTGTAGAATTGTCAGTCATTTTAGTTCTGTTATGTGATTTGCTTCCCCACCATTTTCATTCATTTGATCATATTCATTAAATTTAATGTAAATATCTCAGGGCCATGACATTCAGCAATCTATATCTATGATTGTGCATCACATGATTAATCAAATCCCCAGAACATACAAATCCTCATGATATTTAACATTATCAACTTGCATTACTATTTATTAGAGGCTCCTAAACTGCACTTTACCAGTGATGTATAATTTAATCCTTCCTGAGGAATCTACAATGGAACCACTGGGTTGAATTCTTTGAGGCACACTGTATACCTGTACAGTAAGAAATCACCATAGTTAGAAAATTAGTTTCCTTTTTATGGCCCTCATTTATACAGATTTGTAATCCCAAGAAACCCAACATAGGTTGAAAAACAGAGAAAACAGCTTGACTGTCTGAATTTTAATACACTATGTCATGATTTTCACAACTCTGTGGAAGCAACTGGGCTCCATAGTAAGCTCACCTTACTGAAAAAAATGAACAGATTATATCCCACCTGTTATCAGAGCATATTTTACTTTTCAAATCTCATTCTAGCTCTGCTACCACTTAACTCAACAACAGAACAGTTTTCCAAACTCCTTGACCAGAGACACACATAGAAATATTTTTAGCAGAATTGGTACATGTTGATGATTTTCCCTTGTGAGTCAGGTTTTTTTGAAATTTTATAGCTCTAACATCAATTAAGTCATCATCTCCAAATAATCCATGTACCCAATATCTATAAATCATGAAAAGTTAATTCTTTGGATGTGTTTTTCCTTTATTTAGCAGCGTCGAACCTAAAATGATAACTTTCATATATTTACATTACCAAAGACAAGAAGAAGCAATTTTTGTTGTTATGCATTGGGATTACGTGAGACAGTTTTGACAATATTATTGCATACATCAACCAATGCATTAAAACAGATTTTTGGTAAAAAAAAAATACAATTGTGTGTGCACGTGTGTATGTGTGTGAGTGGATGTGTGTGAGAGAGAAACAAGGAAGAGAGAGATAGACAGCAACAGGGTCAGACAGACTGACAGAGTGAGAGAGAGAGAGAGATTGAGAGACAGCAAGTTTTTGGTTTATAATTTACATCACTAAACACTTTTAATCTGTTCATAAGTATCTTGGAGACAAGAAAAATCTTTCATATTCTTTAACACTAATAGATGTGTCCAAGTTGAAATGCCAGGTATGGAATGAAGCACTTATGATATTATATATTCTAAACATATCAATTTAGCAAGTAAAAGAATTCATGAGTTAATGCCTTAAAAACCTCTACTAAGTGATGAAAATTTATCTACTCTACTGAAGCCCTTGAAAGATAATTTCAGATTATTGATCAACTTCAAGAATCCATTCAACTTGGTGAAGACTTATTGTATAGGCTTTATGTATAAAATATTTGATTCTTTCATTAAACCCATGAAAACACATCTGATCAAAGCTCTTGCTGAACAGTCAGGCTCAACTGTGGCATCTGACTGGGGCAGTGTTTCTTTTTGTGGGTTGGAGCTTGTCTGCATGGAGACAGCTGCTCTTCCCAAGACCACACAGCAGACTTAAGGAATCTGGATCCCAGAAAAAGGGTTCTGGTATTGCATGCATAAATAGCTCCCCAGAGGGATTATTTATGGCCTAATAATCTGTAAGAACCCCTATTCTAATGGGAAGAAAAAGAGGCTTCATACATCTTTTGGTGTTTAGCAAGAGATCATGTCACCTGGCAGTGTTTCTGGTAACCAGAAGCTTCCTTTTCAGCTTGTGGTTGCTGGTCTTTGACTGGTCTGAAATATTCTTTCCCTTTCTATCAAAAATAAAATTATACACCAATTTCTTTAAAATATAAATTTTATATAATATCTTCAGCAAAATCCCTGATATAACTTTTAAGCTATTTAAAATATCTACTAGCCCCCCAAAATGGCTTAAATGTAACACCTATAGAAAATAGTTGAATTTCTTGGAATGAGTTTTCGTTAGTTGTGGAAAACATAATGTACCAATTACTTCTAGTGTCTTATGCCAATTATTGACCATCTGACATAGAAAATGGCTGAGAAATCTTTAGAACACTCTTCTCATAACCAGTCTGGTTGTCTGTTACCTTGGTATTTTTGGAGAAAAATGGAAGCCCTTGAGAAGCACGGCAGCATATGTCTATAGCCCCAAATACTCAGGAAGCTGACCCAGGAGATTCACCAGTTCAAAGTCGTCTTCTATCAAAAGCAAAAACCAGAATCCAACAAACAAATGGGAGACCAGGAGCGGATTGTGTCCATGGTCCCTCACGATTCTAACTTCCTAGTGAATAGTCAATCTAAATTACTTCTACATTTCAAAGTAATAAAGTTACCTTTATTTTATGGTAAATTTTAACTTATTCAATAACTTATAATAGTGGAGATTAATGAGTCTTTATTTCATAATATGTCATTAGAATCAAATCAATGGGAAAAATTATAGAGAGAACATAAGGGACATAGAAAATTATAATGCAAAAATTAAAATTTCCTTCATTCAAGGATCACAGAACAGTTTATAAATTTTAATTCTTATTTTTCAATTATACATCACTTTGTAATGTGCATTATCCTTTTTTTGCTATGAAGATTTTGTTCAGTTACTTTTATTTCTTTTATATTCCTTGTTCTTCCTACTACAGTTAAGAAAATTTTATATGGCGCCATGAGAATAGCTCAGTGGTAGAGCACGTCTCTATTGTGCATAAGGCCCTAGTTTGTATACCCAGCACCTAAAAACTATGCTTTATATAAAGTGTGGTCTACTTTATCTTTTGTGGTCTTATTATGCCCACTGGAGTTTTGACTAAATAATAAATTACTCTTTGACCTTTTATTCACTTGTTTGGAGTAAAAAGCTGAGATATCTCCCTAACAAGCATTTCCTCCATTTAAAACCCAATAAACAGATGTTCAATGCATCCATGGCAGCTGGAGATCTTGAGAACACAGACTTCACAACAAGTAAGCCAGATCAGGTCCCCTGGGTATGAATATACAGATGTGAGTAGCCTTAGGTTTAGGCAGGAGATTAGGGCACGGCAAAGTGACTAGGCCAGTGGGCCTGTTCTGCTAATCCCTGGTATCCAGGGAACATGTGCAAAGCAGTCTTCCTTTGGTTTCCACAATCATTTACCATCTGAGACATTTCTATCACTTTTTCATTTTATATCCCTTCCTTATATATTTACTTATGATACAAGTAGTTTAATTTCAAAATTAATGATTACGTGTCTCTTTCAGTCTTAATACATTGTAGTGCAGGTTTAACCCAACTCCATTATCTCCTCTGTTTATACCGCATTTATGAATATGGCTAAAGAAACATAAAACTGCTCTCATCTTTTCACAATTACTGCCTCAAATGAGCTTTTAATTCTGTCCAGTAATCATCCATGCTCCCAGTCAACTGCTTCGTAATCCTCAGACTCTCAAAACATTCTCGGGCTTGGTTGATGAGCTTGTTCTTTTATCGCTGAATTGAAAAAAGAAGGCAAAAAAATGAGAATGAATTAGCATCCAAGGGAACTTCACCATCACACAAACCTGCTCCTGTAAGTCAGCATCCACCCATGCTCTGAGACCGGTCTAATCCCTGGACTGCCATCCCGTTCCCTTCCATATTGGCTTGCTTGGATATGGCTTCCAAAATTCTCAATTATCCTCTATCACATCATTTTCATTAATACAGATGCTTTTATTTATCTTCTATTTTAAGAAAGCTGTTTCCTCATCCCTTCTCAACTTCTAGCTTGCCCTGTTTGTCCCTATCACTTTACCTCAAATTTTCTCCACACACTTCCTATAATCAGAAGTCTCTAACTCCTCACGTTTTCCTTGGCTGCACTACAGTTGTGCTTCTCCCTCACACTTTCACTGGCACTGTTCTTATCCATGTCAACACAAGTCCAATATTAATCCCCAGAGTCAGATCTCAACCTTTACTTGACTGCCCGCAACATCTACCCCATCCTCGCTCCTTGACATGCTTTCTTCTCGAAGTTCACAGAACTCACAGTCAATCTGCTTTCCCCCTAAACTCACAGGTCCTTCTTGCTGGGGTTTCCTCCTTTCCACACTCTCTAATCTTTTCAGTGTGGAACGTTTAGAACTTCAACCTTAAATACTTTTTTTTTCTTAAATGTTCATGCTCATTCCTTCTGTGCGTCCTCCAATCCCATAGTGCTACCAGAACCACCAAACGCACACCTCCAACAGCAACTCTCCTGGAATTATGTGCCCATATTCTTATTGACATCGCCTCTTCAGGCATAGCAAGAGACAAAACATAATACATAAAATCAAATAAAAAACCTAGGATAACACTTTCTATGTGCTAGGCCTTGTTCTTAGTAGGTTGTATGTAATAACTCTTTTAATTCTTGCAAGAATTTCATGAGGTATACAGTAATGTCCTCATTTATGATCTTGAAAAAGTGAATGTGAGATTAAGCAATTGATTTAAAGTTATGCAACAGGTAATGACACTAGTGTAAGTCTGTGTACTCCAGTTCGAAAATGGATACTGTCGCCCTCAATACCTGTTGAGCATCCAAAGGCATCTTTCAGGTGTTGACAGTGGTGACCCTGTTGTTCTCTCACATTAGTAGTGTGTACACTATACATACATACACACACACACACACACACTTCCCCAGAGAGTTTTCATTTTTTTCTCTTTGCAGCATATCCAATGTGCTACAGATTTACTGATTTTTGTATTTATTTCCTTTTTTCTTCACTGAGTCCACAAAGGCAAAACTTTGTTATTTTTTATGCTGCTCTTTCCTTAGCTCCTCAAATAATGGCTGGCACATGGGAGGTGCTTGATAAATATTAATGAATGCCCTAGTCATTAAATACTGTGTATATAACCAAAGCAAAAATTGGAACTCTTTCTGTCTCAATTTTGGCTGGCCCCCGAGATAATGGTCGCTAACTAGTTCCAAATTCAAAGGAAGATTGTAGAAACCCATGAGGGACAGCTATTTTCTAAGATTAATTGTAAGATCTTTGATTATGCACACAGAAATTAATCAAGATTTGAGAGTTTAGATGAAGATGATGGTGAGAATTTCTGTGGAGAATTTGGTGTCGTGAAGGTCCAGCTATGGCTTCTTCTGCAAATCGCAAGAGAACAGCCTTGTCCACCTCATAGTCCAACAAAGAGCTTTCTCTTCATTCTCTGAAGTTTTTCTCTGGCCCCTGTGGATTTCAGTTTGTTCCAACCAGTCCACACTAGTGGCCAATGACTGAATTTGGGCTATAACCGCACCCAGATCAGACCCCATTTGCAACGTCTCTGTGCACTGAAGCAAGACAGGGTGTCCAAGTGCTGCAGAAGCATCTGGGGTTTGGGGGGCTGTGTCGACAGAGAGGTGCAGCTGGAGTGAGGGTAGAGCCAGTACCCACTGCTGCCAAGGAGGCATCCCCTTGTCAGGAACCTGTTAGTTAGCTTTCGACACCACTAGAACAAGGACAAACTGTGTGAAATCAGAGGTAGTCAGGGACACCTTCCCTAATTCTTCCCTCTGCTTTTACCTCTATTGGGCTCTGGACTTCAGAGGAGTCAGAAGATGAGACATGGTAAAGAGAAATCAAAGCCAACTCTCCAATAGACAATTGACTCTCTCTCTCTCTCTCTCTCTCTCTCTCTCTCTCTCTCTCTCTCTCTCTCTCTCTGTCTTCCTCTCTCTCTTTCTCTCTCTTCATCTCTCTCTTTCTCTCTCTCTCTTGCTCTTCCTCTCTCTCTCTCTTCCTCTCTCTGTTTCTCTCTCTCTCTCATTCTTCCTCTCTCTCTCTCTCTCACTCTTCTGTCTCCCTTGTTCCGTCCCTCCCTTCCTCTCCATTTCATCCACATAGTTATTCACTGTATACTTCCCCCCTGCAACTGGCCAAATTGGGTTGATGGGAGCTGCAAAGTGTCAGACTATTTCTTTAACAGAGTGTTTTCCAAATATAGGCACTAGCATATTAATTTCTAAACTGAGAGTATTAATCATAAGATAGTGATGACTCAAGGAGTTTTATTATCAAACAGCAATCACATAAAATAAGAATGCTGCTTAACTTGTCATCCAAAGGCAAAATAGTAGCTCTCTAGAGAGGGTAGAGAAAATGGAAAGTTGTTTTCTTTTGTTATCTATGAGTCCTGTTTTTTCAGTGTACTGGCCACATACTCCAGTATGCAAGTAGAGAATATTTCCTTATAGAAACGATTTGACAATTACAGGGTGTAATGTTTAAACTTTATGGGGGATAAATGACATGCCCTAAATTTGCAAATAAATGAAACATCTGTGGTTACTTTTACTTAAAAAAAAATACAATTTAAAAACAATTACATAAAAAATCATTATTGTGAAATTTTTGCCTTGAGAATTCTGGATAAAGTTTATTTATTTACTTTTTATTAAAATGAAAAGAAAATCACTTTATAAATGGCTTCTATGGCTAGCAGTGTGGGAAAGGTGAATAGGTCTATTTCTTTTTTATTTCTTCTCTATTTCAGCACTTTTGAAAGACTCAAAAGTAAATAAGAATAACCTAGACATTTATTTCTTTCTCTCTCATTTTTCCTTTTCCCATCTGAGCAAAGCCTGGATGTGCGCAAACACATTAGAGAAGCTTTCCATTGTGTGGGAGAAACATCTGCAGAGCGCGCCGTGGACCACCAGAAGTGGAGTGAGAAGCAGGCATATGGGCTGGAGGCGGCAGACAATGAAAGAAAAACGGGGAGCTGCTTGAGACCCAATTCAGTCCAGCTGAATTGCCTAACCTTCAGTTTACCTTTTGCATTATGTAAGTCCAAAACTGTAACATTCACATAAAAACATTTTTTAACAATAGTGATGAAATTGAGTTCATAGCACGCTTTCCCGCTTTGTCCTTCTGAGTATGGGAGACATAGTGCATGCACAAATCCCTTCATGGAACCTCGCTGGGTGGTTTTCACGGTCTTCTGTCTATTCAGCCTTGACAGTCATTTGTTAAGGTGGCTATGTGAAAGACCTGGCGCTGTAGTCCTCTTCTCAAACCAGACGGAAGCACAGCAAAGACAGATGAATTCATTGTAAAATCGGGAGGTGAAAAGGGCCCTGGAAATGCAAATGACTATCATTAGAAAGTAATATGTGACTACTGAAGGAACATTTGAAAGAATAATGTGGTCTAGCAAAACAACCCTGCAATCTGCATTCAATCAAAACTGACCAAAAATGCTTGCAGTGATCCTTTGTAATGCAGGGAGCCAAAGGCTTTCTGGAACTCATGAAGAAAGCTTACAAAGTGGCATGTTACCAACAGAACATCAGGGAAACAATAACCCGCCTTAGAGTTGACTTTTCCAATAAAAGGAGACTCTCCAACTGCAATGTCCAAGATATTAAGAGTGACAAGAATATTTATATACCTGTCAAGCGCTTGTGGATGCACTTTATTTTATGGATACATTTGTTTGTTTTAGTCTATAGCACTTGGGACTGAATAGCCTGCTTAACAAACAACTTATGTGTGAGGACGATTAAAATTCAGTATAGAGTTCTGAAAATCATATGGGGCAGAGTTATACTTAGAAAATTGGATGAGAAAAAAGAATACTATGAACTGTTGGAACCTGCGTAATTAATTTTGATTCTGAGCCAATTTAATAAGTCTCTTATGTGCAGTGGTACTGAAATCCTATTAACCTCATTCTCATAGAAAATAAGATATAAATTCTTCATAGATTACAGTTTTCACTACTTGCCTTTAGTTCAGAGCATTAGTGAGCCAGGCTTTTGGGCTCTACTCTTCAAAAATAAAAATTCCAACCCTGACTGTGATTAAGTTTCAAAGAATCATCTGCTTCACTCCCTACCAGTCACGACAGGTATCCGTGAACAGGGCAGACTTCTTAGGATGCCATGGGACAGTTGTAGGTAGAAACCCCAACATCCTCCATGAAGAACTGCCACTTACCAAGGAGATGGACACCGAAAGTGCCCGGTTTAGGGGACATTTAACATACTCATGTATCCAAGTCCTCATTCACCCACGTACCAGAACAGGTTGTTCAACACGATATTGTAAAGTTAGAATTAAATTGGGACCAACCCAATATCTTTACTGCCAAAATCAAGCAGACAAATAAAAAGGGCAGTGAATAATTACCTTAACTTTTTCTAATCCAAATATATCATATCTTCTGGTCTGTACTTATTTTCCTAAATGACCATATAAAATTAAAGTCAATATTGGATAAAAATGGAGCATTGAAGATTAACAGTAGAAAAAATAATGCCCTCTTTAAATTTTTATACAAGAAGTACCTTTCATGAATCCTGACCTGAAAAAGTAGCTTTTTGTTGGATTCTGGAAGTATAAAAATAGATTTCTATTTATCATCAGGGTATAGTGGAAAATGTACCTGCACAATAAAACGATTCATTTTTGGCCCTTACGATTCCCCTAAATAAGCTTGCTTGATTGTTCCTTATTTGTCCCATTATTTCTTCCTAATTCTCCTTCCTTTTTATCCTTAGACATCATTCTAATTTCTTCTAAAGCTTTAAAAATTCAAATATATGCTTCAGTATTAAAAAATTAGTTTTGAGGCCATGAATACAGGTTAAGTATATGATGTTTATAAATATATTCAGATTTGTGGATATGAGGAAAGTAAATGAAATTAAAGTGTGTTTCTATATGGAAGTATAATTTTTAACACTATTTTAAGTTGTTTATTAACACATGCTGAATTTTCTGTCTAATTAAAATGTGCACAACAATAACAATCACACTATAGGAAACCACTTCCATAAAAGCAGTAACAAATTTTGTGAGTTTAATAAACTAAAATTATTAAAATTCCTGTTGTGTTTGTTGAGTTCAACAAATAATTAATTTTGTATAATTTTTCATTTGAATATAACTGCTTGATACTAAAATGCCTGATCTGTTTTAATCTAGCTGCAATTTGGCCACAAAATAGCTAATAAATGGCACAAAATGTTAATTCCTTATGTGTGCATTAACTTATGAATCACCCATTGACTCTATTAGGTGACTATTATCTCCATTTTATGATTCAGAAAACTGAGAGTTTGAGAGAGTAAGCAATGTGTTGTCCTAGGGTGGCTAAATGTAAGAATCTGTAGGAAAACAGGAGTGTGTAAACCTAGAACCTCATGAATTGAAAGCAAAGAACAAATCAAGGTGTTAAGAGTATAGCAATAAAGTAGCAAGAAAAGTGATTTATAAAGTAATATTTTGCATATTAGAAATTCAAGTTTTGTATTATGACAGGTAGTGAAAATGAATGCTCTTTTTGCAAAGTTCAAATTGAATATCATGACATTTCACCTTACAGAACAATGGGACATGAATACTAGTTAAAATCCATTTTCTTGGAATTTCTTTCCATTGTGTGGGTTTTGGAAATGAGGAACTTTTATTTTTCTAAAGTTGAAAAGAAGCAAGGAAAATACATGAATACAATAGTACAGATATATAAAGGCGAGTCCTCCTCAGTTGTTAGTATTATGGCATTGTGGCGAAAATAGTTTAAGGGTAGTTGAACACAAAGAGTGTATTTGCCAATATCTAAGTAAATTTTATTGTGGTAAAGTATGTAACATAAATTTTTGGCATTCTAACCATTTTAAGTGTGCAGAGCAGTGACATTAAGTGTATCAATTCTTAGTAAAGACATCTTCATCTGGTGTAAATTGTTAGTAGGTGGAAAGACATAGTGAGAAATATCAGGTTATAGGAAGAAACAATATCTATAAAAAATAATTACCCTAGACAAGCTTATATAAAAAGAACAAACACCTGTTTTCAAACACATCACTATAAGATTCCTTCGCAAAATTTCCAAAAAGAGAAATGGTTACGCAGCAAATTGCTCTCAGAGTTCTCCAGAGCAATGCTCTGCAAGAAGACAGCATAAGAAAACCTGCAAAGATCTCAGGGAAAATGAAGTTGAACCAAGCACCCTGTTTCAGCTAATCTATTGATGGATTAGATAGCTAGATTAAGATACAGTCATGCAATAACTCAAAGTTTTCACTGGAAAATTCCTCGCTAATGAAAAGAAAGAGAAAGTGGCAAAAAGAAAAAAATTAAGAAGAATAAATGGTCTTAGAAACAGTTGATTCAATTCCTCTAAGAAGGTAGGGAGAGGGTGTACCAGGATAATGTTCAGTCCCACTAGCCAGGAAAGAACCATGAGGAGATCTTCATACTGAGAATGAGCAAGGGACTGGAATACATCAGACAGATAATATGATTAAGAACTTGGAAATAATTGTGGACCTGTGGAAGCACAGAAATGGAAATTAATTTTCATTTGTATCCCAAATATATTCTATTGAGAGGCATAAGAATGGGGCCAATGAACTCATAAAAGAATGGGATACCATCATGAAGGGAAGAGTTTTCACCTCTTTGAATTCATTCAAACAAATAAAACTGTAGTTGTTGAAGAGAAAGTTTGTGGTTAACCATAGAATCATAATACTATAGGTTCTGAAGGCAAGCAGGGAAAGGTAAGAATGGTGGAAGCCCCAGCTGTTTAATGGAACAGAGTCAAGACATATTGTTCAGGGCAAATAGACATACATATTAAAGAAATATGGAGGCCTAAGAAAGTCTTCTGAAGTGCAGACAAACTGAGGTAAGACAGGTGATAAAGGTGAGCCAGTTACTCTCTTGTAAATCAATAGACAATGTCTGCATTTTGTAAATCAAGAATGTTACAAAAGTGTTTCGAGATTTCATTACAAACAAGTAGAAACAAAACAAGAGAATGGTAAGAGGATTTCTGTTTCTGAAGATGAGAATTTTTGGTTGAC